>CM014092.1:645487-945545 GCA_004119915.2 Collichthys lucidus
ATAGTGAAAAATACAAGTAATGACACTTTAATTAGTTCCAGTATGTTTTCCATGTGTATTGCTACTTTTATTAACAAAAGTACCATATCTGTAAATGACCTGTGTGTGTGCATGTGTTTTCAGGGGTTATTACAGGCCAAACAGTACGCTGCCCGTGGCACGGTGCCTGTTTCAATGCCCTGACAGGAGATCTGGAGGAGTACCCTGGCATAGATGGTTTACCCTGCCACAAGGTACAAACCAGACACACACACACACACACACACACACACAGATATTTACCTTATCAGGACATTTGCTGTCATTTTAATTTGTCTTTTTCTCTTTTGAAGGTCAAAATTCAAAACAGCAAAGTGTACGTGTCCATAAACAAAAAGGTATTGTGGAGGTGGAGTATTGTTTGTGTAATATTTTATTTAGATATTTTCTGTTCATATTCAATCATTTAGTAGTATTTAGTAGTCTTTACAAGTGTCCCAGTAGACGAGACCAAAACTCAGCCTTCATTTATTTTCTTTGAATGTTTTTCTGTAACATGTTAAAATGTATTCTGTGGAAAATGCTTCTAACAAGTTGTAAGTTTTCAGGAAGCTGTCAATCAAACATAACCTGTACACACAGAGTCCTGAGACAATCTGATCAGGCAACAAGTGAAAACCTGTGTTTGTGTGTGTGTGTGTGTGTGTGTGTGGACCATTTAAGATTAATTCAAGTAATGAATCAGTAAGGAGTTAAGTTACAGTTACTGGAACAGTTAAAACCACAAATGGTACAAAAATAAAGAACAGAAGACACTTTGTAATGTAATCATCTAATCAATATAGCGATGCTGTGAAACATAACATTTCTACTGTTGGACATTTGTAATAATTGATTCTTGACGCTGTGTTTCGTACATGATTCAGACTCTCTGGCAGAAAACAAAAATAAAGAGGATGGGAGCTGCAGTACCCGGAGTTACTCACACTATTCTGCTGCTGGGAGGAGGTGAGTGTGACCACTCTAGCTGCTAAATACTGTATCATCTATTCTGAGTCCAAATGGACAGAAACATTATTGGATGAACAGATGAACAGAGGTAATTAAGTAATATAATGAATGTCATAGCATGTGTGCCAGGAGTTCTTCAGGAGTCAGTGTGTGATGGTGTGTTAACTGTGTGTAAGTGCAGGAGCTGCGTCGCTGATCTGTGCTGAGATTCTACGGCAGGAAAACTTCGGTGGCAGAATCATCTTGGCCACCAGAGACGAACTTTTACCTTATGACAAAACCCGACTCAGCAAGGTACCACGGCGTAACCGACATGATACACACATCAACATTTAAGGGAAGGATATGTGTGTGTGTGTGTGTGTTGTTTCTAAGTGACTACCATATTGCAGGTAATGAATGTGGAGAGTGACACTATTCTGCTAAGGAAGAGGGAGTTCTACCATCAGTACGACATTGAGGTGTGGCTCAGGAAAGAAGTGAGCTGATTTTCTTTTTGCTGTCTTCCACACATCTTTAGTCTTGTTGCATAATTCCTCAGCTCACCTGTGACTATGTTAAGTTTTGTTTTAAAGGCCACAGTGTGAAACTGAGTGGACTATGTTTGCAGGCGCTGTCAGTGGACACAGACAAGAAGACAGTCACATTCGATGATGGTTTAGTCCAGAGCTACGATCAGCTCCTCATCTCAACGGGCTGCAGGTACAGACAGATACACACAACCTCTTTTTGGAGTGCTGAGTAGCCAGCCCTCAGCCCTCAAATATGTAAATGTGCACTACACTAATTAAGTAGTATTTAGACTGTTAAAATCACCACAATGAAAAGAACAACAGCAAAAAATAACTTGGTAAAATGTCCCCAGAAATAAAAAACGTTGTATAGAGACCCCAAAATGTTTAATTTCCAAAGTTGTTTATGTCAGCTTGAATGCAAGCAGCTTCAGCTTCTTAACTTGTGCTTTGAGACTTGTACTTGTACATATTGATTACTGACCAGGCCCTCATTTTACAGAAGTATATTGAGAGCTCTTGAGATCTTAAGAGGTGTTTCCCAAAAGCATTGTGGCTTGTGCAAGGCTAAGAGCATCTCCACATGCTGTGGAATGAATGCAGTGTTTTAAGGATGCTGCTCGGTAAAATGATGTCTGACTGTCATTCACAGTATATAATGTGCATATTCAGTTCTTCAGGTTAAATGTAAGTTCATGAATTTTGTTCCTCTGAATCAATCAACTGACTACTTGAACTGACTACCACCCTGAAACATGAATTATAAAGGACAACAAGCTGAAGACTTTAGACTGTTTACAGTTAAGCTTGATTTAAATGCTTTATAAATGCTCATACAGACTGTTGAATATGATGTGATAACCGTATCCTAACTTTGAATTTGTTTAATGATCATTGTGCAGCATTACTACACTGCAGTTCATTGCTTCTAAACAGAATCATGCCTGGTCCTTTAGAGCAAAGCCATTGGATGTGCCCGGCATGAATTTGGACAATGTCAAGATGTTGGAGACGCCAGAGGACGCCCGGAAAATCCATGAAGCTTGTATAGGAACCAACGTCGCCCTCGTGGGAACTTCTTTTGTTGGTACTGTATTTGTAAAATATTCAATCCTCTAATGATGTGTAGGAAATATACTGTAGGGAGATGACAGCATCAAATGAACTGCAATGCTTTGCTTTATTCTGAAATTTTTATAAAACAGCAAGTTATTACTATTTTCTAATTAAAAGTCCATTTACCAGTTGTATGGAAGCCCAAAACCAACAAAACTCTGTCAGATTTCTATGAAACTTTAATTAATTATTTCCTTTGCTACAAATCAGTTGATAAAATAATATATTTAGATTATATTATTTATCAGTGTATTTTTTTTTTCCAGGAATGGAAATTGCTTCTTATTTGATAGACAAAGCCTCCAGCATCACAGTGATCGGCAGCAGCGAGCTGCCATACCAAAACAATCTGGGCAGTGAAATTGGCAGAGCCATAATGAAGGTAAGAGAACGAGTCATGTCCTCACAGAACTTCTCTTCACAGGTCTGTTGCCTGTGGTTTATTGAACTCTGTTGTTCCTGCAGATACTGTTAGAGAAAAACGTGAAATTCCACATGAGTGATCATGTGACAGAGATCAAAGGTGTGGATGGAAAGGTAAAGTGTGAAATACACAGACTTCAAATTCAACAAACTATGAGTGACATTTCGTTTTGGAACGTTCAGTCCTTCCTGTCCTCCGTTTCTTTTTCAAGGTGAAGGAGGTCATGCTTCGAAGTGGAAAAATTGTCCCAGCAGATATTGTGGTTGTTGGTATTGGTGAGAGCAATGCAAACATTTACACACCTACATCTTTTTTATCTATAAACTTGCCTTCATTACTCTTTAATGTTTTTACATTATTAGTCAGCTATCTCCTATAGAGCACAATCACTTTATATAAAAACAATGAAACATCTAATTGAGTTATTTTTTCAGTTTCACACAATGTTGATCTTATTATTTATTATTTTTTAATTCCGTTATCTCAAGATAGCAAAGCTTGTTTTCTCAAAATAATGAGGTATTTTGTCGCTGAAGTGCAGTCACCTGTGAGGTTTCAGTCAATTGTCTTTTTCTTAAAAGATGAGGACTGACCTGAATGAATCTATCCACAGTGTCTGCTGTCTGTCTGTCTGTCTGTCTGTCTGTCTGTCTGTCTGTCTGTCTGTCTGTCTGTCTGTCTGTCTGTCTGTCTGTCTGTCTGTCTGTCTGCCTGTTTCTACATCTGTTTATGTTGAGTTTGAGTGATTATTGTGAATGCTCTGATTATAAATAAATAGATAAATAATGCTTTGTATGTGACAACAGTTTCATTTTGTTCAGTTTGACATCACCTTGTTGGTGACTGCACTTCAGCAATTAACAAATAGATAAATGATATATATATATATATATATATATATATATATATATATATATATATATATATATATATATATATATATATATATAATTAACTTGTGATATTTAGATAACTGAATTAAAAAAAAAATTGCAAGCACCGCCTTTCTCGGCTTTCGTGGTAATTCTTGTTGTAATCTTTAAGAGTTCACTTCTGGGTGACCCCTGTGGTTACTGGTACCCCCAGCAAGTGTGGTTTAAAACCACAGGTCCCAGAATTCTGGGAGCAGCAAACAAAACATAGTTTAAATAAAGAGGTCAGCTAATAATGGGTCTTTTCCCATCATTCTGTAAGAAAGCATGATCTAACTTTATGCTGCAGACAGCACGAGTCTGGGTACAGCGACAGTGAAAGTGGTTAGCCGTCTGAGGAATTGTGAAATTTACAGCTCTCTACTTAACAACTCACTGTGGCTGCTCCTTCTTGTTATATTACTCCTGGCAATATTTCACTGATTCACTGTCAAAAGAAGTCAACATTGACTGTTGTGCCTCTCTGCAGACGCATTTGTGATGATATACAGTGATATATTTGCGATGATGATACAGTGAGTGTTAATCTCGCTGGCTGACACATTGCATTTCCTGTGACTACTTTATAATTAAAGTCAACTTGTGTTTCACCAGTGCTTACTGTTAAGCTCTAGAAAATGTTTGGTCTGCATTAGCGATAACTTCATGTGATAGCAGTAATCTTTGTTCAGTGATCCATAAACATTTAGGGATAGAAAGTGACCTAACAGTCAAGTTTTCCAGACTATTACTTGGTGGTGGTTACATAAATGGTTAGACATTTTGAGGAAAATACTTTATATTATACTATAGATTTACCCATTCAGAGAGTTATATGATAAGATTGATGGCTCTGTCCAAAAGTAACAAAATCTGCCTGTCAACACCTCTAAGGCTCACTAACTAACACACAGCATATCTTCTTTGGTTAATGTGTGTAAAGAACTCTGTAAAACTATTTTTTGGCTGCTAATGGTGACCTTCTGGAGTCTTTGTTGGCTGCCTGGCAACTGGTCAGAGGCCAGAAATAGATAGTAACAACCCATAAAACAACAAATTGTCTCTACACTGTAGAGACTGAATAAAATCGGTATATGTGTTCATTAATGAGCTTTAGAGGTTGTTACTTTTGGTCAGAGCCAGACTAGCTGTTTCCCTATGTTTCTAGTCTTTGTGCTAAGCTAAGCTAAGCAGCGGCTTTCTGTAGCTTCATTTTTACAGGACAGACCAAAGTGGTATCTGCATTCTTTTGTAATTGTGTTATATTTCTTAATGGCACACAAATAGCACTGATAGATTTGATGTTTCAAAGCAATAACAAATATTTCTCCTGCTAAACCTTTGTTCTCCTCTGTCTTTCTTCCACCAGGTAGCAAACCTAACTCAGAGTTCCTGCAGGGCAGTAAAATACAGATGGACCCAAAAAACTTTGTAACAGTCGACAAGGTCAGCAAGTAACTGCTGTTCACCTGAAGATGTAGAGCTATGCCTTCCCAACACATAATGTTAGAAAGCCCATGTTGTTTAATCAAGGTTAAATTGTTTCTGTGAGAAATACTGTTTAGTTTTGCTGTATATTCGGTAAAGTTCCCTTTTTCCCACGTCATCCCACGTTCTTGAACATATCACAGCATTCCGAGGGTCAGTAAACGCACCTCGTCTGTGTTTAGCCGTGCTAGTAACTTAGCTCCCCGCTGACGTTACCTGTGTGTGTGTATCTCCTCTCTGTCTCATTTCAACGGCAATAAATCGGCGTAAACAACGACATCTGCCTCCGTCCTTTAACGGGGACACTCCCATACACCTTGCCGCTCTAATTCACCAGTCACACCTGGAGCAAGCCCCCCTTGTCTCCCTTTTATGGTCCTTCGAGCCGGATTAGAGCAACAACAAGGTATGGATCCTACAGATGTCCAGACTGAGCCAGCACCCCAATGTGCTTCACAGAGAGAGCGTCACCCCCCAGCTTACCTGAGTGACTATGTGGTTGCAACTCTCCCTTCAGAGGGACAAACCCACACCACACAACAGGCTCCCTCCGCCCATAGCCAAAGAACAGGCTCATCTCGGAGGAGCTCCAACTCCAGGTCTACACGCTCATCTCGCTCATCCGCCTGCAGATCCCTCTCTCACCTTTTTTCTGAGCTAGAAACAGCCCAGCTCGAAGAGAGAATGAAAGAAATGGAGCTTGAGGAATTACAACAGCACATAGAAGAGGATCAACAAATTGACCACGAGTGTCAGCGGCTTCAAACTCAAGCTAGGGAAGCCCAACAGCTACAAGAGGAAGCCATTAGAAAACAAGAGTTGTTAACCAGACAGATGGAAAAACGGCGTCAGCTAAAGAAAAGAATAAATGATCTGGAGATAGCCAAGAGGGTTACTTCTCTCCTCAAAGAGAAATCACAAGATCCTGATGGTGCCGGATCCTCACCACATTCATCAGATCAGCACAAGACAAGCAATCCTGTCCCTCTGCTTCCGGTGCCACACATGGTCCCACCTCCATCAACTCTAGCTCCGCCTCCCACGACTATGGCTCCATCTGCAGCTAACCTACATGGGGCTCTACCTGCTACCACTGCAGCTTCACCGGCAGTAAGTGTGCCTCAGCCTCCCGCACTTCACACAGCTCAGCCTATCGCAGCTTCAGCACAGCCTCCACAATATCCACCTCTCCCCTCACCTCTACAGTCTGCTCCTCCTTCTGTATCCCTGCCCCCTAGTTTAGCAGCGCTGAACTACAACCTAGCCCCTGCTCCATATTCTACTCATCCTGTGCAGTATCACTCAACTCTGTCAGCCTCTACATATCCTGTCCAGCCAGCGTCATGCTTCGCTTCAGCTTCACCTCGGCCCAATCCACCACAGCCACAGGCAGCTGATGCATCTCAGTTCTTTGCCCCCTCCTACGGCATTCCCAAACCTATGATTCCCTGCTTTGAGAGTGGCAAGGAGAGTGACTTTGCATTATTAAAGATGGCGCTCGACAACCTGCTGAACAGCCATGTTCACTTGAACGAACAGTACAAATATCAAGTGCTCCTTGGACATTTAAAGCTACAGAGTGCACTCCAGCTAGCCAAAGCATACATGCACGATCCAAGACCGTATACAACAGCTATGCAGGCACTTCAGGACAAGTATGGCCAACCTCGTCAACTCGTCCAAAGTGAACTGGGTGCCATCCTGAACACTCCAGCCCTCAAGTTTGGTGACTCAGAGGCTTTTGATGCATTCGCCCTATCCATCCAATCATTAGTGGGCATGCTTAGGACCCTGGAGGGACAGAACGGCTATGAACTGCGATGTGGATCTCATGTCGACCGTCTGCTGAGCAAGATGCCTCCAAGCTATCGGGATGGGTTTGTGGAATACTGTCTGAACCAAGGTATCCTTAGGACAGGTACTGACCAAACCTACACCCTACCTGATCTGAGTTCCTGGCTGCAGATGAAATCCCAAGCTAAACGCATAGCAAGTCGAGCAGCTTCACTCTATAATTATGAAGCACCAAAGCCACCAAAGAAGGACCAACGTCCCTTCAACCGATCAAAGGAGATGTCGACAACATTCCTTCTCACAGCCAGTGGAGACCAAAGCCACAACGGACGGTCTTCACAACCAAGGTCCTCATCAAACCCAAAACCATACTGTCCCCACTGCGAAAGTAAGGAACATTTCTTGAACGCCTGCACCGAGTTTAAGAAATTGAACACTAACCAGGTCGTGAGGTGGATAAAGGACGGACATCGATGTTGGAAGTGTGGACGATCTCACAAGCCTGAGGTTTGCACCCTCAAGCGGCCATGCAACACCTGCAAAGAACAACATCTCACAGTACTACATGAGGCAGTCCAGCAAACCCAGAAGAGTGTGCTCATGGTGACCGCTCCAACTGCAAAAGTGTACCTCGACAGACCAAACAGATCCCCCAAGGTGATGTTGAAGGTTGTGAAAGTCCTACTTCACAATGAAGACAGAGTACTGGAGACTTATGCAGTTCTGGACGATGGTTCGGAGCGAAGCATCATCTTGTCACACGCTGTGCAACGCCTGAACCTCACCACACAGCCTGAAACACTTACCCTCCGAACTGTTCACCAAGATGTGGTGCAGCTCTACGGTGCATCAGTCGCCTTCTATGTGTCTTCACTGCCCAAACCTGAAGAGAAGTATCACATAAGTCAGGCATTCACTGCTGACAACCTGGGACTCTCAGAACACTCATATCCAGTGAGAACCCTCCAACAGAAATATAAGCATCTCCGCCATCTACCTCTGCCTCCCGTGGACCATGCTCAACCTCTGTTGCTCATCGGATCCGACATGGCTCACCTCCTGACGCCCATTGAGCCGGTGCAGATGGGACCTCCTGGGGGACCCATTGCAGTCCACACCAAGCTAGGCTGGTCACTTCAAGGTCCCACCAGTTTCGACCTAGTCCCTGCATCCAACCAGCAGTGCCTGTTTACAGCGACAGTCACGCCTACCTCTGAACTCTTCAAGAACGTTGAACGCCTTTGGCAGATCGACACACTGCCGTACACCAGCGAGAAGCAGGTAACCCGATCGAAGCAAGATCAGCAAGCCCTAAACCTGCTACAGATGTCCACTGTCCGGGTCAACGTTAAAGGAGTCCAAAGATATGCTACACCGCTGCTGCGCCGAGCTAACTCCATCACACTCCAAGCGCCTATGGATGCAGTGTTGCCTAGTCTTCGCAGTACCGAGAGGAGACTCACCAAAGACCCACAGCGTGCTGAGGTCTACTGCCAGGAGATCCACAAACTGGAGAAGATTGGTTACGTAGCAGTAGTGTCACCAGAGGAAGCAACATCAACTCCAGAATCCTGGTTCATACCTCACCATATGGTGCGACACAACAACAAAGACAGGATCGTCTTTAACTGTTCCTTTCAGCACAGAGGAAAGTCTCTCAACGACCTTCTTCTTCCTGGACCTGCCCTAGGCCCATCACTGCTAGGAGTCCTCATTCGGTTTCGGCAGTATCCAGTTGCGGTGAGTGGTGACATCAAAGGTATGTTCCACCAGATACGTCTGCTGCCAGCTGACAAACCTGTTCTGCGCTTCATCTGGCGAGACATGAAGAGGACAAAAGAGCCAAAGATCTACGAATGGCAAGTTCTTCCATTCGGCACTACGTGCAGCCCTTGCTGTGCCATCTATGCCCTACAGCGGCACGTCCAAGGCATGGGTGAGTCCAACAGTCACCTCGTTGATTGTGTTGAGCAGTCATTCTATGTGGATAACTGTCTTCGCAGCACCCACTCAAAGGAGGAAGCGAAGGATCTCGTCGACGGCCTGCGCCAGCTACTCCACACTGGGGGCTTCGAGATACGACAGTGGGCTAGCAACATCCCCGAGGTCATTGAGCATCTTCCATCCGACGTCAGATCCGAGAGCAGTGAGCTGTGGCTTTCCCAATCTAGCATTGACCTGCAGGAGCCAACCCTCGGGCTACGTTGGGATTGCCTTCGTGACTCCCTAAAGTTCAAACATAGACCAGTGGAACCAACTGAACCCACATTGAGGAACGTCTACAAGGTACTTGCCTGCCAATATGACCCCTTGGGTTATATTGTACCATTCACCACCAGAGCCAAGATTCTAGTTCAGGACCTTTGGAAGGAGCAAATCGGCTGGGATGAGCCGATCCTGCCACAAAGCCTCAGGGACAGATGGCTTGCCTGGGTACAAGAGATTCCAGATCTCATCCAAATGGAGATCCCCAGATGTTATGCACCAGCATCATCAGACTCACCAACATCGAATAGAGATCAGCACATATTCTGTGATGCTTCTGAGAGAGCTTACGGGTCCGTTTCCTAGGACAGAAGACGCACAGAACAAAGTCCATATCTCCTTTGTCCTGGCCAGGTCTCGTGTTGCGCCAAAGAAGCAGCTGTCCATGCCACGACTAGAGCTGAGTGCAGCACTTACCGGTGCACAACTAGCCAGTGTTCTTCACACCGAGCTCACCGTACCCATCAGGAGGACCATTCTCTGGTCTGACTCTACTACCGTTCTACACTGGATCAGGTCAGAATCCTGTCATTACAAAGTCTTTGTGGGTACACGTGTTGCCGAGATACAGAGCCTCACGGAGGTGAACAACTGGAGGTACGTGGACAGTGCAAATAACCCCGCTGATGACATCACTCGGGGCAAGACTCTGAAGGAGCTGTCCAGACCACATCGTTGGCACCATGGTCCTGATTTCCTGCGTTACACAGAGGATCACTGGCCGACCAACCCAACATCCTATCCAGAGACGGACGATGGCGAGCTGAAGAAATCATCCTTCTGTGGACATGTAACAGTTGACACCTGTCTTCAACTCCCTGACGTCAGCCAGTTCTCCGCATGGAAGGATTTGATGCGGACAACCGCACAGTCCCTTCACCGGGCGGCCAACCCGAACTCTGACTCACCCAGTGAAGCAGCTGATTACATCAAGGCCGAGAACCTCCTCCTGAGACGGGCACAACTGGAGTCATTCCCAGAGGAAGGTCAAAACTCTCACCTCTGACCGACCTTTGCCAGCCTCCAGTCGTCTAGGCTCCCTATCTCCTGAGTACGACAAAGACTCAGGACTTCTCAGAGTCGGGGGGAGGTTACGGAGAGCTTCCACCCAGTCTTGCTAGATCCTAAGCATCCGCTGACCATCCTCATCATTCAGGACTTTGATGAGACCCTCTTACATCCTGGACCCGAACGAGTGCTAGGCGAGCTGCGTCGTCGGTTCTGGATTTTGCGGGGGAGAGAAGCGGTGAAGAGGTGCCAGAGTCGCTGCATGCAATGTCAAGCATGGCGAGCCAATCCTTCAGTTCCTAAGATGGCAGATCATCCACCTGCACGCCTACGTCTCTATAAACCACCCTTCTACTCGACTGGAGTCGACTGCTTCGGGCCATTCACTGTCAAGATTGGACGTCGAACGGAGAAGCGTTGGGGAATTGTTTTTAAGTGCATGACCACCCGCTGTGTGCACTTAGACCTCTTGGAGAGCCTTGACACCGACGCCTTCCTCATGTCTTTACGACGTTTCATCTCCAGAAGAGGCAAACCTTTCGAGCTCCTGTCTGATAATGGAACCAATTTCAGTGGTGGAGCCCGAGAGCTACGTGAGGCCTTCAAGTCTATGGGTCCTCAACTGAAGGAACAGTTGGCAGAACAGCAGATCGAGTTCTGCTTCAATCCTCCCAGTGCTCCCCACTTCGGTGGAACATGGGAGAGAGAAGTGAGGTCCGTCAAGACAGCTCTTAAAGTGGTACTTAAGGAGCAGTCCGTGCCTGAAACAGTGCTCCGCACAGTCTTGGTGGAAGTGGAGGGCATCCTTAATGCTAAGCCCCTTGGTTACGTCTCATCAGATGTAGCGGATCCAGATCCCATCACACCTAGCATCCTGCTAATGGGACGCCACGACGCATCGCTTCCACAGGCTGTTTACGACCCCAGTAACACCCTTGGGAACCGTCGATGGCGACACAGCCAAGTCCTCGTCGATCACTTCTGGTCAAGATTTATCAGTCACTATCTGCCCAGCTTGCAGGAGAGACAGAAGTGGCTGAAGGACGGGAAACAGCTCGAACCAAACCAAGTGGTGCTTATTGTGGATCCACAGCTTCCAAGAGCTTTATGGCCTGTTGGGAAGGTGACAACCACTTACCCTGGAGCAGACGGGCGCATCTGGACCGCAGCCATCAAGGTCAAGGATCGGACCTATGTTCGTCCAGTAGCTCGTCTGGTCCAGCTCCCTCAGCTGGAAGATGCAGCTGGAGATTCGGCTACTTGAGTGGACTTTCTATCTTGGATTCGACTGTCTATGCAGACAGTCGGGGGCGGCTGTGTTAGAAAGCCCATGTTGTTTAATCAAGGTTAAATTGTTCCTGTGAGAAATACTGTTTAGTTTTGCTGTATATTCGGTAAAGTTCCCTTTTTCCCACGTCATCCCACGTTCTTGAACATATCACAGCATTCCGAGGGTCAGTAAACGCACCTCGTCTGTGTTTAGCCGTGCTAGTAACTTAGCTCCCCGCTGACGTTACCTGTGTGTGTGTATCTCCTCTCTGTCTCATTTCAACGGCAATAAATCGGCGTAAACAACGACATCTGCCTCCGTCCTTTAACGGGGACACTCCCATACACCTTGCCGCTCTAATTCACCAGTCACACCTGGAGCAAGCCCCCCTTGTCTCCCTTTTACATAACACATAGTCTCTCTCTTTTTTTGGTTTTTCTTCCTTATTATTTGTGGTCTCACAGGCCCCATTGCTTTATGTGTAATAGTAATATTAATGATAATGGAATAATTGGAATGATTATGATTGATGATTAATGATTAGAAGAAAAAAGAAAAGCTGGCCATACAATGTTCAGTATGTTTTGTGAGAAGTTAAAAATAGGGCAAGGTTTTCCAGGAGCCCCAGCCTAACATTAGGCTTAATAAGCATGTTCTTCCACACATTAATCAGTATATTCTGCCTCTCTTCTGCAGTACATGCGCACCAATGTCCCCGGTGTGTTCTGTGCAGGCGACGTGGCCACCTTCCCCTTGGCAATGGCCAAAGACCGGATGGTCAACATTGGACACTGGCAGATGGCACAAGCACATGGTAATGTATGACAATGGAAATGACAATAAATGTAGTCACACAGTCCTGGACTGGTTTTTAAGATAGACGAGGACTGCAGCGTGAACATCTGTATCTATTTTTTTATTTAGTGGGAATATTCAGTGGAGTGTGTAATGATCCAAAAAACACTCAGGAGCAAATCTGAGCACAGCATACCAGTCAGACCCAGACTCTACCTCTAACAGCAATATAATATCAAAGGATAAATCATTTAGAATGATGTAGCATGTGTAGCAGACATCTGGGCAGAGATGTGTTTCAACAAAACAAATGCAAATATTATGATTTAGGCTAATAGTTATTAATTCAACTAATCCTCGTTATCTGTTCTTAATATATTACCTGTACATGTAAATTAATGTTTGTTTATGATTCAGGGAGGATAGCAGCTCTGAACATGCTGCAGAAACAGGCTGAACTCAACTCAGTCCCTTTTTACTGGACCATCCTACTGGGTGCAACCATTCGATATGCAGGTGGGCACGCACATGCACACACACACACACACACACACACACAGACACACACACACACACACACACACACACACACACACACACACACACACTCATTTTATTGTGAAGTGTACCTCATGTTTTATTCTGCTTGTGTGCAGGCTGTGGGGAGGGGTACACTGACATTGTAATCAAAGGGAAGTTTGAGGACATGAAGTTTCTGGCGTTGTACATCAAGTAGGTTGTACATCAAGAATTTTTGTTGTTTAACAAACAAGAAGTTATGTGAACTGCAAAAATGTAACTCATTTAATAATTTATGTCCAAGTATACACAATCTTTTATTTGACCTGCAGGGATGATGAGGTCGTAGCGGCAGCTAGCCTAAACTTTGACCCAGCAGTGTCTGCGGTCGCTGAGCGGCTCGTGGCGGGAAAAGCAATCACGAAGAAAGAGGCTGAGTATGTCAGATCTGTCACTCAATGTCGCTTTCTTCTGAATGTTGTGTAGGAAGTATACTTTGGGGGCATTTTTAGACTGAAGACAGTAGAAAGCTAACAAATGAAGAGAGAGGAGCATTGCAAATACAACTTATTTTCCCGTTAAGCCAAGTGATGATACACAATGAGGTGACTTGATATACAGAAATAAAAGTGCATTATCACACATGGCCATAGTCACTTACTGCAGAGGAAAAGGATGACTCATCAACAATTTTCTAAAGTTTGCCTGTAGTTAGTGACAGTTTGAATCAGTTCAGTTTATCATACATACTGAGATAGCAGCGTGGTGAAATTGTTGACAAGTCTCACTTTGAGGTGTGTTTTGTTTTACTTTTTTTTTTGCCAGACAATCAACAGACTTTTGTGTGAAAACAAATAAGAGTCAAATCTTTATTATACATTTCTCACAAATGCTGTTGCTTCCTGTCCCACAAAGATTAATGTTTGTTACCTCGACTTCAGTGTCACTTCACATGGTTTTGTTCTCTCTTTAACGTGACTGAATGGCAAATTTGAACACAGATAAACAGGAGTTTGATTGAAGTGTTAGCTTTAGTTTGTGCCTCTCACCATTACGCCTCCTCCAAGTGTGACTGATCAAATGATATAAATCCATATGAAAGCATGCCATTTTTTGTCCTCTCCCTGACAGATCACATGACCTGAGCTGGCTGAAGTTGTCCTGATCTATACTTTCCTCAGCACATCACCTGTACGATGTTGACACACAGCCAGACATCAGACATCTGTCAGTCATTTGTTTCTCCTCTGGAGAGCTGGATTTAAATGTGTGATTCAGGAGAGACAGACTTCACCGCTCTGTGTCAAACCATTTTATATTTACAATGTATTGGATTGAAACTGGACATCATATAGTCATGTGAAGGGGACTCCACCATGCAAACAACAGATACCTCAGATAAATGCAGCTTTGGGATTTTATTTGGGTCTTTTTAAAATAAATTTATTAGATTTTAGGGCTTTTTGTCTCCAAAAAGTATTTTAGTAACAGTCCAGAGACATCACATTAAAGATGCCTCAGTATGTTCTCTTCTGATAATATTTTAAAGGCAGTGTACACTGCTTTTTACCTGGATGGGTCTAGTGGAAAAAAAGTGACCTTAACGCCCACCATGGTCCGGTCAGTGAGTCAGAGGTGGGATTAGGAGAACAGAATGGGAGTGTTCAGCTCTTTGAAGCAGAGATGCTGAAATAGGCAACGGTAACAAAACACACCAACAGGGAACAATAGGCCTGCATCAAACAGCACAGAAAGACAGGGTGACAAAAGAAATGCTGTGTTTTCCTCTCCCCCCACCCCCCACCCCCATCTCTACTGGCTTATGACTATCTTTACCTCACACCTCTCTTTCCACCTCTACATTTATTCTTCGCTTCACTCTCAGCACACTTCCTGTCAACAGCATCCGTTCACTGTATACAGGGGTGTCAGACTTCCAAGGCCTGTACCTGTTGTGATATTTAGGATTGAAGAATAGTGATATAATCCTTTTAAACTCATATTTTTCTTATTTGGGTAACAGAACAATTAACATCATACATAGTGTATAGCTTTATACATTTAAATTCAATTGTTAATGTCGGCAATGACAGCAACACTCCTGCAACTTCACAGCCCTCAGAGAGCTCAGAGTAACAGTAGGTGACAGCTTCAAATTAAACTTGTATGTAGCAGGAACACCTTTAAGCTTTATTTTACACATCAATACATTTCGTCAATATACAAGTCATTTAGCATATTTTGAGTTCTTGAGGTAGGAAAAATATCAGATTTGTTCTCCTGATGACAAGTAAAATGATTAATCTGCCTCTTAGATATTTGAAAAGTTCCAATAATAATTATCAGTCCTCATTTTAGAAACAGCTTTGTCATCAATGTAAAGTGAAGAAAACAGCAGTGTACTTGTCATTCAAACCTTTTGTCTTGTTTTTCACTTTGTTCATGCATTAAAAAAATCTCGGGCACAACAGCACCGTCTCCTCTGTGTTCAGAGACTGAACTCATGATTCACTCAGGACTTTTCTGCCACCTGTCGTCCAACAACGGCAGTGTTTCTAAAAATGACTGGCACAGACAGGGACAATAAACCCTCCTTTGTTGTCACATGTCCCTTCTTTGTATACTTAATTCTATAAATGCAGGAGTCATATGAAATGATCTGCATGTGCACACTGTACAGGTCAGAGACAGCAGCAACGATTCAGAAGTTTGTCACAGAGATATCCTTATGAGGCTTAAAACTTTACCATGAAAATATCATTCAGATTAAATATTTTCACACCACTGCTGCTGTCAGATGGTGATGGACTTCAGGAGAAAGACGCCTCAGACCACAGGGATTGGATATAGAGATGGTGGGAGTGTATAAATACCTGAGTGATCACCTCAACAACAAACTGAACTGGTCTAACAACACAGACAACCTGTACAAGAAGGGTCAAAGTCATCTCCACTAACTGAGGAGACTGAAGTCCTTTGGACTATTCTATGCAGGCGTCGAAGAGGATGAAGAGGGCCAGCTCTGTCCTAGACTGCCATCCTAGACTCCATAAAGGAAGTAGGGGAGGGCTGCATCCGCCCCAGCCAGGCCTGGCTCACCAGTACCACCAGCCTTGCAGTAGAAGACGTTTTTCCTGCTCCACCCTTGGGCCCTCAGCTGATGATGCTGGCTCCAGTGACCTCATATGTGCCTTTTCCCAATCGGTCAGTGTCAGTCTCTCCTCTACCTCCTCTCCTGTTCCAGCTCCAAAACTGCTGCAAAACATGTGCAAGATATGTGGGCAGTTCAGGTTGAGGTGAAAGAGGGAGGGGGCTTATCCCTGAGGACCCTGCACATTAGAACATTAGATCAGTCAACATGCTGAAGAGTTTGACACACATTTTATTAGACAGTGCGACAGTATAGCACATTGTTACAGCCAAACTCAGTTTTGATCATACAGCTCCACGTCCTCTCTGGTGAATGGCTTTCTGGGTATTTTTGTTTTGTTTAAATAAAAAGAAAAAATTGCTAACCCTATATTTTACACTTCTGTCATGTGACCCCCACCATCCATTTAACCCTCCTGTACCTTCTGACCTTTGGACACGCAGATGTGAGGGAAGGGTTCAGTGGTATTATCCTGATTGCGTTTCAGTCCTGAAAGATCAACACATTTTATTAGACAGTGCGACAGTATAGCACATTGTTACAGCCAAACTCAGTTTTGATCATACAGCTCCACGTCCTCTCTGGTGAATGGCTTTCTGGGTATTTTTGTTTTGTTTAAATAAAAAGAAAAAATTGCTAACCCTATATTTTACACTTCTGTCATGTGACCCCCACCATCCATTTAACCCTCCTGTACCTTCTGACCTTTGGACACGCAAATGTGAGGGAAGGGTTCAGTGGTATTATCCTGATTGGGTTTCAGTCCTGAAAGATCAACTTCAGGTCTCTTGTGGAAGAGATACATAATTCAGAAACAGATAAACAAAGCGCAAATCCTTTTTTGTTTGTACCTAACAGAGAAGCGTTTCTGTCAGGGTTTAGAGTTTGCAAAACAATTTCTCTTTACTTCTTCACAGCGCCCAAGGAGCTGTTTTCAGTTGTGACCAATAAAAGCCTGAGATGACTAAAAGCATAAGCTTCTTTAATTCAGATCCAGTCGAAGCTCCTTCTCTCTGCTCCTTTTATGAGAAGTCTGTCTCACAGCATTTCTTTCAACAGAGCCTCTCTGTGTGCGATGTAACGCTGCTGCCTGTTAGCCCTGTACACCTCCAGTCTCCTCCCCTCAGCCTGAGGGTCCTCCAGCACTCCCTCCCACCTCAGGCTCTCCCTGGCCTGGGTGCTGACCTCTGCCACAAATGTCTGCACTGGAGATTCGCTCTCACTTGTTTTGTTTGTCACTGTCAGCAGGGACGTTAAATCCTTGGTGTGTTTTTTGCTCTTCCGACCACTCCTGGCAGGCCGTTCTCTGTCCTTCTTACTTGCAGTTCTGGGCTTGGGCAGCTGGCTTTGAGACTGACCCGAGTTAAGACTCAGAGGAGGCAGCAGGGACATCGGCAAGGTCTCAGGAGACAAAGATGACGCCTGAGGTTTCTCTGTGGGGAGGCAACATAAACATGTAGGCACACATAGACTGCCAAACAAAGCTGAGGGTTTTAAATTATTAATGACTCCCTCTGGAGTTGGGGGGATAATGGCTTGGTTTACAGTTTTGAGCTGTAATAGGACAGTGATGGGAAGTAACACTGGGGGCCTATTCTCTAATGACCTATTCAACCCTACAGGGAATCCTCTACCACACCACATGATCCCCATACTATGTTTACATTGTATGCATTGTAACAGTGACCTTCATATGAACTTACAAAGTGATGATACAAATGGATGTTTTCTCCAGAGGGACACAAAACATTTATAAGGCTTTTGGGAATCATGTGGTATTCTAAAGAGTCTGCTTTAAATAGAAAAAAATGTGGCATAAAAATTTAATGAACTGTAATAGTCCTGCACTTTTGTGAAGAGAGTACATAAGGATTTTATTTTCTGGCTTGTCTTGACATGTAATGCATATTCATTCATTTTTTTATCCTGTACATCCTACATTGATACATTTTTATTTTGGAGACTGTTAATTGTACTGTGTAATATTTAATGGCAAAACATTTATTTTATACAGCATTCATATGATTTTTCACATCTGTTATATGGCAAACCATTTCTTTTAATTTAAAACTGTAAAGTATGAAATAAAATGGCAACTTAAAATGTGAAATCAACAGTACTAAAATCATTCTACCGTAATATTAGAAAAAGTTCTACTGTATTTATTACTAGTTAAGTTCTGGAAATCAGAGCTGTAAGTTTTTGATCACGATGGCACAGTAAGCAGGCCTTTTACTAAAATTACTTCAGTATGATGCTCAAAAAGTCAAAATAATACTCAAACATGATGGAACATAATGTTCCTGCAGTCAAAATCTACAATTCACAGACTTCCAAGAATCCCTCATATAATGTAACACTTTGTCATTTTACCATTGACTATAAGCTGATACGGATTTCACACACTGATGCAGGACTTGTGCATCTACCTGAATTCTGTGGAGGAGAGCAGGAAGCAGTGGACCTCTTGCTTTTCTTCCTCTCCTTCTTCTTTTGCTGCTTCTATTCTGGCATGATGTCGTCTTAGCACACAATGCTACTGAATATGTCTGTGCAGGCTGAACAAGTTCACCGAGACTGGAGACGATGATGGTGCCTGAGGAGAAAATCTTCTTCTGAGGACGAGCTGATTGCTACATTACTAACACCGAGCTGTGTTGTGGGACACGCATTACCAAATCACGCTTCACCACCGCGTTGCCCAGGGACGCGTCCCCATGGCAACGTGACACATCCTGTGTGGATTTAAAGCCAATCTCTATTCACAAAAATGCAGCACGACCGGAAGTTCAAAAAGCTGAATAACAATAATGACAGCAGTGAGATGTTAGAATAGAATAGCAGAACGATCACTATACGTCACATACTGCAGTGTATGTACACAGTATGGCTATGTATACAGTAGGTCAGAGGAGTACAAATAAGTGTATTTATATGTATGATATGTATTTTCAAGTAAAGATTCGGAAAAAACAGAAAGAGAAGAAAACACGTGAGACGCACAGGAAACAGCTGATGTGTATTATGTGTTCTGGTAGGACTTACGAAAGAATGTGACTTAACACGACAGCAACAGCGACACTTCAGATAAGTTCAAGTGCGTTTAAGCAAAGGATTGACCCCGACGTGATTTGAAAACGCAACCTTCTGATCTGGAGTCAGACGCGCTACCGTTGCACCACGAAGTCCGTGCCACGAACAGTGACCAGTGATGAAATTAGAATTGACTGCATTAGAAGGACACGCTTTTATAGTTTTTATTTATTATTATAATTATTACCACAGAAGTGATATAATTAAAATATCCATAAAACATATGTCAGTCTTGCTGCAGCGTGGACCAGTTGTTAACACTCTAAGAGACACTGAAAAACACCTGATCAACGCAAACGCAACATTTCAACTGTACGCTTTGCGTCGTCACATTGAAAGGAAATCTCAAAAGTGAGCGCACATGGTCGCCAGATGAAACCAGAGCGCCGTAAGGCGTAAGACCTGTGAGAAAAAATAACAATAAAACCATAAAAGCAATTACACCACTTGATATAGTTCAAAATAATAATCCCTTAATAAAAGAGGTCTCACGAACCTCAGCAAAAATGGTCCCGCCGTTGGCCAGGGACTGATCAACCCTGACCAGTGGAAGGAACCTTTAATCCGGATGTCATTAAAACACTACAAGTGCTTGTTTATAAGGCATCATCTGTTACAATGGGGTATCCGGTGACTATTCTTACGCATCATAGTCTTAGGAATCATTTGAATGAATTAGGGTAAATATACCTTGACCATGCCGAGGCTTAGTGACTATCATAGGCTTCTAGTGCAGGAAGATGTTACTTTAGCGAGATGTGCCACAGTGAACCCGGCTGGAACCGTTGCTAACTCCAGAGGACGGTGAGCCACATGATTGTGTTCATGAGGCAGGAAAGTATTCAAGGTTCAAAACAGACTTACAAGCCCTCCCATTGCGTGAGGCAGACTTGGAGTATTGGATAGATGGATCTTGCTATCGTGTGGGAGATAAGTTGAGTGCAGGATATGCCATAGTGAAAGCACAAGCTGATGGTTTTGTTGTGGAAAAGGCTGAAATAATACCACAGCCTGCGTCTGCACAGCTTGCAGAGCTTGTGGGCCTAACTGAAGCATGTTTGTTAGCCGAAGGTAAGCGACTGACAATTTATACAGATTCTGCTTATGCTCACAATGTGTGTCATCTATTTGTGTCAGTGTGGAAGAGCAGAGGGTTTAAGAAAACTGATAGTTCCTTAATAAAATGTCTCGCACAAATAATGAAGCTGTTGCATGCTATGATGAAACCTAAAGAGATAGCAATAGCTAAATGTGCAGCTCGTAGAGCAGATATGTCCAGAGTAGCGCAAGGTAACAAAGCAGCTGATGAAGCCGCAAAGGCAGTCACAGGAGCAGATAGAGTGGGTAAAGTTTTGTTGGTCACTGTTAGGAATGTGTTTTAATGCAGGATGCTACTCCTGAGATGGACAAACAGTTGCGGAGAGACAGGGGTGCCACCCAGGATTTTAAGGGTCTTTGGAAGAATCATAAAGGACTGATAATAGCTCCTCCAAAATCTGTTAGGGCTAATGGATTAGGATGCACATGAGGCAGCTTATGTTGCAAGGGGGGAAGTTAGGAGAACGATCATAAAGGAGTGTGGCTTCTGGGCACTATGTCTACTTGCACAGATTGATTGGTCATAGGCAGATGCACAAACTGTTCAAATAACGTTCTAAGGGGGGTGATGGTTCCACCTGGTCGGATTCCGACTCCAAGGGGTTTTTGCTAAAGTTTTTCAAAGTTTTTGCTAAAGTTTATCAGGGTTTTTGCAAAGTTTTTGCAAGTTTTTGCCAAAGTTTTTTATAAAGAAGTCATAAGCAGGTTTGGATAAACTAAAGAGTTCGTGGACAAAACAGTAAAATTGATTTGTAAATTTGTGAATAAAACAGTGTCTTGGTGTAGTGTATCATCCACAGTGTGTGAAGAATGAATGGGGTCATGGACAATGTCAAGTCTAAATCAAATTCTTATCTTTTTAACATTTTTATAGAGTTATCTAGATGCTTAGTAGGGATACTGTAGTGATTAATTATAAAAGGGGGGAAGTAGCCAATGCAATATATATGTTTGCATAGCATTTATATTAGAGATAGAATATGTAGTCTGAATTGTATATGTCATTTCTGTATATGTTATTTCTGCAAAGATACTGGTTGGTGTTTTCTTTTTCCCTTAGAACAACAGTGGGGGAGGACCACCATGAGGGTGGTTGATGATTCAAGGATCCCAAGCTGTTAAAGGGATTCAGAGACTCCAATAAGAACAATCAAAAAGGACAATTAAGCCTGAACTCTGAACAAGGACATTGGGAGGATGCTCAGAGCAAACATCAACTTAATCAACACTGTGGAGGAACTGTGAGGCTGATCCATAACAAAGAAGAATGGAAATGAAGTAACATATATATGTAATACATGTATAAGATGTTGTTTTTGAATGTTATGGTATACCATTTATTATGTTGAATTGTATGTACTTTGTGGCTCATATGTTGGAACCTCAGTTGTTATTTTTATTTTTCGGTCCGACAGGGACATTGGGAATAGGCAGGGATAGGTCCATTGGAGGGTGCGATGGGTTGACTAGCCTGAAGGTGGATATTTTTGATTTTATTTGCTGAGGTCTCCATATGTATTTGCCTTAATGATGTTTGACATACAATGAGTAAAAGTCCTTTAATTAGATTAGATTGGAGTACTATATGTGGCCGCCTGAGGCAGAGGGGCCGTGAAAGAGTTTTCCTGTCTAGATTGATAAGAAGGACATTTCAGGAAAGATGGCTGCCAGACAGGTTTTTCACTTTCACATTCCATTAAGTTACTTTATTGTTAAGATTATGCTGAGAGACATTATCATTGGTCTAAAAATGTAACCAGGTATCATTCGTTTATCGGGACTCTGTGAAGTCCCGAAGGGGGGAATATGAGGTGTCTGCCATGGATGCATAGTCTTTAATGTTGAGGTGATTAATGTTGAGGCTGCTGTAGACATGTGTTTCATTTTAAGATACCTATGCAGACCACTTTTGAGCCAGGGCCTATTCAACAGGGGTTTACTTCACAATACATGTTTAGTCACAAGCTGGGATATTGTCCACTACTAAGCCAGAGGCTATTTAACCAAGAGGTCAGACAGGTCGGTGCCAACCAGATGTCCAGGAGAAGGAGAGACTTCCTAGATATTTTGATTAGAAGTCAGGTCAGAGGTTAAGCCTGTAGGGGGTTCTTCCTGGGGAAAAAGAGACTATTGTCTTTCAGCGTCTTTTCTTTAAAGTAACTTCATTGACGTTTTTGCCTTGAGCTGTTGTTAATTACATGTCAGGGGGAGGCACAAACTGTCTATATAAGAGCTTGTCCGGCATGAGGTCGGGAGGGTTCTCTCATTTTTCGGCCTGAGACTCTCCAGGTACTTTGTACTTGTTTCGACACTGTGCTTGTTGTAATAAACTTGTTATACGACTAAGACAGTGTCGGCGGCATTTTCTCTTTAAACATCTTCATCTGCATCACCACCGGAGGATCACAAGGAGTAAGAAGAATACACCACACCTGTCGGGCTGGTGGATAAATGTAGGCAATGGTCCTTCTGTCACTGATGACTTGAGTAATTGAGTAAGCTGCACGGAGCTGGCCTTGTGCTGAAGCCACACTAATGACACAACAAGGAACAGCTGATTGTCAGTGCGCACGAAACAGATTAACGTTCACAAACTATTTTTGTAACACGTAGATGTTTATATTTGAACTCATTAGCAGTAAAAACGTAGAGCTCACTTGATTATACGGAGGTCCATATGTGCTGCTGTGACCACAATGAAACTGTCACAAGGCTTCAAAAGCTGCTCTAATTGTTATTCAATCCTGCTGCTGTTTGTTTGATGTCTTGTATTTTTCTATTAATTGATAAGAGGCTCACTGGAAACAATATTAATAATAATCATTTATAATAATGATGATGACAAAAACTTGAGACAAGCTTGGCATGATTAAAGAAAAGTGTGAACAGAACAGCTCTAAAGCATCCTGCTGTAGAACTGTGTGGGTCAGTCTGCATTAGAGAACATGGTTATGAGAGCAGTGGGGCTGTAAATCTTATTTAGCACGTGTAAAGTACCATCTTTCACAAAACACTTCCACGATAGAGTGAATTTGATTGTGATTGGATGAGAAGTATAAACATATACCATTTCGAAACAAGGTTTGTACGTGATGCATCGCCCCTGCACATTACAAATCATGTCACACTCAAGCAAGGAGAATTTATGTAGCTTAGTGCGAAAATGTTCGTAGCAGAGACTCAAGAGAACTCAAGAGAAATCTGAGTTGTTGTTTTTTATGAGAATTATTAATATTATTTTTGATTAATCACTTGGATTAATCATTCATTTTGACAGCACTATTGTATAGTGTCGTTATACATACCATAGCATGTATGCCATTACAATATTTATTTACTTATTTACTTATAGTCATATAACTAGTCATCATATCTTTCGCTCTATGAAACACATGTTAATACTCAGTAGCACACATATACAATATGGTTCTTTAATGTATTTGCATTATACTAAAATGCATTCATTTTCATTGGGCATATATGAGGCTGAAACATGTAGTCTAGTGCATCCCAAATGTTTCAATATCATATTCAATATTATAACATTTTAATATAACATCATAGTCATTATGGCCTTGATGTTGATGTTTTTTGGGGGGAGGTCGTGTAGAGCACTACTGAGGCACGGGCCTATAACATTTGATGGCTTTACAGTATGCCTAATGGCTTTACATTACTTTTACTTTTATACTTTAAGTACTTTTGAAGCCAGTACTTTTACACTTCTACTTGAGTAAAAAGCTTGAGTTGATACTTCACTTCTACAGAAGTATTTTTTAAACCCTAGTATCTATACTACTTGCGTAATGAATGTGAATACTTTTAACACCTCTGTGTTTATTATTGCATTTTTCCATATTATAACTTTTAACAGGTGCCTGTTTTACACGTAAGGAGAGCTATTCATTTTGGAATCGTGTTTCTGACCACCTGATGAATGTAAGTCCTATATTCACTCCTTTAAGCTCTGTTTTGGACTCTTCCAACTCCGAAGACAAATATCTGGCTTTTTAGTGGCTAAACGCTCCACTGTGTTCGACCGTATGACAGGTGGCATACAGTCATTTTTTTAGAGCCTTTTCACTAAAATATCTGTCTTTTGAACACAAAAGAGCACAGGTTTTCAGCTAGAAAAACCAAAACAAGGAGCTGAAAGTCTATATAATGCTCCATACAGCTGAGGAAAGCTGAGGAGTTGGGCTCTAATTCTCTGTGGGTTTGACACTATGGGTGACCTTTTTTTTTACATGTAAGCAGTCATGTCATTTCAAGGTAAAGGTGGACTGTATCAAGAATGAGCTTAAAGACAAACCGAGGATAGAGAAGAAAAAAGTGCCTTGTGTTACATTTAAGAAACTGATATTTGTGAAAGCATGTCCTTTTAAATCCCTGCGTGGGGATTTTCATATGTTGTCTCTGACAACATACACAGCATGCACTGTGGTATTTCCCAGGAAGTTTCCATCCTATTCCTGCACTCACACTGGTTCCTCATTACTGTGCACACATCACATGCACATACAGAGAAACAAACACACACATGCTGAATTTATGACATTTATACATTTGGTCATTTAATGTCTTTGTAAAGTGTAACCTTTCCTATAATGACTAGATAAAGAGTTGACTGCTATGTTCTGCCTCCTATTAAACCATACACCCACCAGTGCTATGAATAGACCCGAACATTTCTGTCCTGCTTCTGCATTCCCCCACATATCTGAGCTCTTCCAGTAAGAACTACAGGAAGGAAGAGCGAGGATGAATTGTGATGTTGAGTCAGAGAGGACACGCAATATTTATCCACGCCGGAGTGACAAAGTTCACATTGAGATGCAGACAGGTGCTTTTTTAAAGGGCCTTCAACATGACAGAGCTAGCTGTCACACAAAATCCAACTTCACACATGTACAGGCAGAGTGGATGGTTTGTGGCCCACACAGAGAAGAACTGACAGCTGAATTCGTTGCACACCCTTTGATCCACAATTCTCGTGATCCATCATTTTTTATGTGTTGTGAACTATGCCCCTGTTCACGTCTTGTTCTGATGATCTTGTTACGACAGCGGTGTGGACATCAGTATACAAACACATCTTGAATTGCAGTGCTCTGGCGTCTGAGATCATTCAACAACAAACACGCCAAATTAGAATTTGTTTGGAAGTAAAATTACAATCTAATGATGGGGAATGTTTTCCTCCAGGCACTCTTGATATGAATAACAGTTTTCAGAGAGCAAATAGATCATCTTACGTGTGGAAGCAGGTTATTCTGTGTCAGACATGTTTAGTAACAGATAGTACAGCTTATCCTTTGGGCTGAATTAGTATCAGAAAATAGTAAATGTTATATTCATATTCACCATATTTAATCTATCGGTAGAGCTAAATGCAGGCTGAATGAAGCCTGGGTGCTCAAACAAGCCATCTGCAATGGCACCCACCTGTCAATCAAAGCGGCCACACTCTTAATTCTGCATAACTTTAAGGCTTGATATAATTTGTGAGTTTAATAAGTATTCACCCTCAGTACAGGTGTCATGAACGGGGAAATGTTTGTTGAAACGTTTTGGGTTTTTTTTGTACCAGGCTGTAAACATGTTTATTTCTGCTGTGAAGTTTGACATTTACACATGGAGACTTATGGAGGTTGAAATGTTCTGTAGCCAGCCTCAAGTGGACGTTTAAGGAACTGCAAGTTTTGGTTGGCACTTCCGCATTGGCCTCACTTCATAGCTTTCGAGGCTGCCTCTTGAGCAGGATTCAGAACAGATGATGATGATGATGATGATGATGATGATGATGATGATGATGATGATGATGGACAACAGATATCTGGGTTATCTCTCTGCTGGTTCAGGTCTGAATAGCAACTTCATATGTGAGAATGACTCATTTTTGCATTTATCTGTGTATGAATGCAAATAACTAAAAAAGCTAATGCAAAGTTAGATTATCATCAGAAGATAGTCAGAGCCAGGTTTAGATTTGTGCTCTGCTCCGTTTGCTCACAACACAGACTGTTGCAACCTAAGCCCACTCAAATATGACTGCTCACTACAAACAGACTTCAACGTGAAAGCAGAAGTCTTGGTCCCTCACCTACAGATTCTGCATTCATATGCAGATATCTGTTCAAAGAGATTAGTGCTGTAAGGACGATCACTGATTCATAATGATTCCACCTCCACAAATGCCTTTTATGGACACTGAGGCTGAATTAGCTTACGGGTTACCACAGAGCAATTAGCAACTGGTGTGATGAACCTTTCTACAGAAACAGCATAATAATAATAATATAAGTAGTAGGAGAAGAAAAGAGTCTGGTGGGAAGTGCAATAAATAACAGAGAATTTAGGAAATTACCAAGGTCAAAATCAGAGAGGTTCATGTTATAAATCTGGCAAAGTAAATCTACAGACGGAGGATGGAGGAGACATGAGAATGAGACAGTGGATTTGGTCCCATGAGGATATGCTGTGTGTGCTCACTGTGTCAGGTGACAGTGAGGAAGCAGCTTCTTAAAGTTCACAAATCTTAAAGCTACAGAGTGACAAGCGCAGGTTCAGAGGAGGGAGGGAGGAAGAGAGAGAGAGAAAGGCAAGAAAAAGGAGAGCAGCCTCACAGTCCTTGCTGTAGGAGTGTCGTGTGCGTCAGTGTTGAGAGACTAACAAGTTCATCTTGTCCTGCTAAAGTCTCTGGAGGCCATTTGCAGACTCATAGTGTCTTAACACAGCACATTTTTTATGCAGTTTGTTTCAGGTTCCAACGGAAATCTTAACAGCTGCTTTGTCTCGTCCTGTGCCTCTCAGATCTTTACACTTCATGACTTCTCTCTTCTTGACACTGTGATCACAGTTGAGCCAGAAGCAGAAGCTGCTCGTGTAAAGCATGTAAAAGATGTATTGCTGACGGGTTCAGATTTCTGAACATGGCTGTAGATCTGCAGATTTGGACACAGAATGAAACAGATGCACATTGAAGCGTTCTGTTAAATAAAAACACGATTGCTCAGTTGAGCAGATGGCAGGTCTAGCTAATGGTGAGCAAATATAATAATCTTGTCTTACTTTTGTGATCAAATCATTTAAATATTAAAATACTGACATGCTAAAATATTGTGCGGCTGCAGCTCAGGTAAAGAAATACTGTAAAGTCAGCTAAGCTAAGCAGGTCTAACATATGATAACACTAATTAGACACCATACATTAGGGTCATACCAGACATAGTGAAGCAGCATTAGCAAAACAAAAATGAGGAAGAGTGTGTATGACTGGAAAACCATCTTTTCATTTGTAAGTGGAGGAATGTGATTTCTTTCACATACTCACTTAAAGGCATTTTATGTCAAACCAGCTGCCACAGTAAGACTACTGTCAGGCTTTAGGTGGCCCCTGGGGTTCTAGTAAGATATTGACTCCAAGGAGTCTTGCCTCTTTAGATATTTTGAAGTCATTAAAACAGATAAACAAAAAATGCTCAAGCGTCTTTTAATGAGTGAGCTACAACTGAGACTCCTATGACCAAACTTAATGTTTGGACCTGTTTCATTGTTGGCATATTCTCATATTTGTCACACGGCGAGGTGAAGTTGGGTTTTTGTCCTGTCTTGTCATTTCCTGTTTTATTTTGAAAGATAACTCTCCTCTTGTTTCAGGTCACTTGCCCTTCCTCATGTGTCACCAGTCTGATTGTCCTCCCCCGCCCTGATTGTTTCCAATCTTTCGTTCTGTTGTTTCGTTCTTTCGTTCACCCCAGCCCGTCATTGCCAGAGACCTTGTTCTTCCTTCCCTTGCCATGTAACTTGTGTTGATCTTTTGCCTCCACGTGAGTGACTTTTTGTTGCTAATTTCATAGAATTAGGTGATTGATTTCTGTTCAGTTAGATAGCGATTAGCTTTTTGTCCTCCCCTGTGGAGTGTTTTTTGTTACCTTTTCCCTCTTTGCTTTTACGTTTTTCCCTCTTCGGAGTGGTTTTTGGTTTCGTAGAGTTTATTCTAGAATAGTTTATTTAGAGTAATTTTCATAGTCTTTTTTTGCTTATTGTGGAATACTACTAAAATAAAGTCCCATCCTATTGGTGAATATCTCTGCATCTGAGTCCTCATTAGAGTCCAGGCCTGACAGTACACTCTGGCCAGTATGGACTCAGCAGAGACCAACCAGCTGACTGCGATCCTGAGTGACCAAGAGGCTCGTCTCTCCCGACAGGAGGACTGTCGGTCGACTATGGCTGCCCAGTTAAGTCTCGTCTCGGCTCAACTTCAGGGTCTGCAGGACCAGGTGCCCAGATGACCACAGCTCCTGAATCCCCGGCTGGTGCTGCGGCTCCCGCCCCGATGGTGCCTGTCTTTTGGTCTGGTAGCAACTTGGCCCAACCAGAGAAATTCTCTGGGGATTTCGGACTTTGTAAGACATTTCTCATTGACATTTAATTCATTTCGAACTATCTCCCCATGCTGAGCAGATTAAGTCAAGGCAGCGACACTGTCTGTGACTACGCCATCCACTTCCGCACCTTGGCGGCAGAGAGTGGGTGGAACTCCACAGCCCTCTATGATGTGTTCCTGAAGGGGCTGGCTGGCCCCATCCAAGACCTTCTTGTTCCTTTAGATCTACCCCCGGATTTGGACTCTCTCATCGCGCTCGCCATCCGGACGGACAACAGGGTCCGCCAACTCAGACAGCAACGTGCCTTCCAACCTTCGGAGAGACCCACACGCACCCAAGCACGGGGCTGGCCGGCCCCCCGCCGTTCACCGCTAGAGGAGGGTCGTCACTCCACGGGTGGGGAGGAGGAGCCCATTCAGCTGCGAAGGCCGCGGCTGACGCATGAAGAGCGACAGAGACGACAGCAGGAGGGCCGATGCTTTTATTGTGGGGAGTTAGGTCGTCGCCGTCTGCTCAGCCAAGAGGTCCACAGTGGTGAGTCAGTTCACTGCGTCGAGTCCTGTCCCACGTACCCTAACCACAGTCAAGGTAAAGCACCACACCTCCACAGAACTTGAAGCACTTATAGACTCAGGGGCTGATGAGAGTTTGATGGACTGGGGTTTAGCAGAGGAGATGAGCCTCAAACCCGAACTCTTAATGAAGCCAATCCATGCCAAAGCTCTCAACGGAAAAGAACTATTCACCATCACTCACGTCTCTGAACCCCTCAGATTGCACATAAATGAGCATAGTGAGCGCATAAGCTTTTATTTATTCAAGTCACCCACCCATACCCTGATTTTGGGACAGCTTTGGCTGTACCGCCACAACCCCCATGTAAACTGGAGAACGGGAGAAATTATGGGGTGGGGGGAGGACTGTGTTAATGACTGCTTCGACATCCCTACTCAGGGGAGGGAGGTTACTGTGGCTAATCTTGCTTCTGTTTCATTCTGCCCCAGACTCAGAGTACCCTGACCTGAGCTCCGTGCCGTCCTGCTACCATCACCTTCGTGAGGTATTTAGCAAAACTAAAGCCATGGCTCTCCCTCCTCATCGTCCATATGACTGTGCAATTGAACTGATTCCAGGCTCCACCATTCCCAAGGGCCGCCTGTATTCGGTTTCTGGGCCTGAGAGGGAGGCCATGCGGGAATACATCAAGACCTCACTGAGGGCGGGGTTGATCCGCCCTTCTTCATCTCCAGCAGGTGCCGGCTTCTTCTTTGTGGGAAAGAAGGATGGGTCCCTGAGACCTTGCATAGACTACAGTCCTCTCAATGACATTACGATAAAGAATCGGTACCCACTTCCTCTCATGTCCTCCGTGTTTGACCAGCTCCAGCAGGCCAAAGTGTTCACCAAGCTAGACCTTCGCAATGCATACCATCAGGTTAGAATAAGAGAGGGGGATGAGTGGAAAACAGGGTTTAATACCCCAAGCGGTCATTATGAATACCTAGTCATGCCTTTCGGATTAACCAACGCGCCTGCAGTGTTCCAAGGAATGATTAATGAGGTACTTAGGGACTTCCTCGACCATTTTGTTTTTGTGTACATTGACGACATTCTCATTTACTCCCCTGACCTGGACACACACAGAGACCATGTAACCAGAGTATTAAAGAGACTGTTGGAGAACAATCTCTACGTCAAAGCCGAAAAAAGTGAATTCCATGCCGACACCGTCTCCTTCCTGGGCTTCATTGTAGCTCCTGGAAGAGTGCAGATGGACCCGGCTAAAATTAGCGCTGTCACCGAGTGGCCCACACCTGATAGCCGCAAAAAGGTTCAGCAGTTCCTTGGTTTTGCTAACTTTTACAGGCGGTTCATCAAAGGTTTTAGTGCAATAGCTGCACCTCTCCATGCTCTTACCTCTTCTCAGGTGCGTTTCCATTGGACTCCAGAGGTCGAGACAGCCTTCCAGACCCTCAAGCGTCGCTTTACCTCAGCCCCCATCCTCACCCTGCCAGACCCCCAGCGACAGTTCGTGTTCGAGGTAGACGCCTCTAACGAAGGGATCGGGGCGGTTCTCTCTCAGCGATCAGAGCAGGATGGTAAAATGCATCCCTGCGCGTTCTTGTCACGGCGGTTGTCTAAAGCAGAGCGCAACTATGACGTTGGCAACCGGGAGCTGCTCGCAGTCAAGATCGCCTTGGAGGAGTGGAGACACTGGCTAGAGGGGGCAAAGCATCCGTTCATTGTGTGGACAGATCACAAGAACCTGGAGTACATCAAGCGGGCCAAGAGACTAAATTCACGGCAGGCCAGGTGGGCATTGTTTTTTAACCGTTTTTTCTTTACATTGTCCTACAGACCAGGGTCCCGGAATGTCAAACCAGACGCTCTGTCTCGCATCTATGACCCTGAGCCTGTCGCCAAGGAACCAAAACCCATCCTCCCACTGACCCGTGTGGTTGGAGTGGTCACTTGGCCGATAGAACAAGAGGTGAAGCAAGCAAATGGTGATACGCCCCCACCTAGTGGGTGCCCTAAGCATCGTTTGTTTGTCCCGGTTGCTTTGCGCCCACAGGTGATTCACTGGGCTCACACCTCGCTGCTCACTTGCCATCCGGGAGTCCGAAGGACCATGTTCGCCATCTCCCAACGGTTTTGGTGGCCATCTATGGAGTCGGGAGTCCGGGAGTACATCGAGGCATGTTCGGTCTGCGCTCGCAACAAGACATCCTCCGGGTCACGCATGGGACTCCTGCAACCTCTGCCCATCCATTCCAGATCGTGGTCGGACATATCTATGGACTTTGTCACGGGTTTCCAGTTTCGAAAGGTAACACCACGGTCAGGACCGTGGTGGATCGTTTTTCCAAAATGACACATTTCATTGCTTTACCTAAGCTGCCCTCAGCAAAAGAAACTACTCAAATCATGATGCAGAATATCTTCAGGATCCATGGATTCCCTAAGGACATCGTGTCAGACCGGGGGCCCCAGTTCATCTCCCGGTTCTGGAAGGAATTCTGTAGGCTCATCGAAGCCATCGCAAGTCTGACGTCAGGATACCACCTGGAGGCCAACAGCCAGACCGAACGTCTTAACCAACAGCTGGAGACCGGCCTCCGTTGCTTGGTGTCTCAGAACCCGGCTTCATGGAGCACCCACCTGATTTGGGTGGAATTCGCCCACAACTCGCTGCCCACCTCTGCCACAGGCTTCTCCCCCTTCAAGTGTGCCTATGGCTACCAGCCTCCTGTGTTCGCTGACACCGAGCCGGAAGTGTCTGTCCCCTCCGCCCACGCTCTGGTTCGTTGCTGCCGCCGCATCTGGGCCGCCGCCCATCAAGTACTCATCCGTCAGGGGGACAGAGTCAAAAGGGCCGTGGGCCTGGTCAGAGAGTGTGGTTGTCCGCTAGAGATCTTCACCTCAAGGTCCCCTCTAAGAAGCTGGCGCCACGGTTTGTGGGTCCTTTTCCCATCTCCAAAGTAATCAGTCCAGCTGCCATTCGTCTCCGTCTGCCCAGGTCACTCCGTGTCCACCCCACATTCCACGTGAGTCAGGTTAAGCCTACTAAGGACAGCCCCATGGTCCCGGCCACCAAGCCCCCGCCACCTCTGGAAGCAGCCGATGGAGGTCCACTCTATAAAGTCAGGAAACTGTTAGCTGTACGCAACAGAGGCCAGGGAAAACAGTTTTTAGTGGATTGGGAGGGATATGGGCCAGAGGAGAGACAATGGATTCCACAGAGCTACATAGCTGATCCTTCTCTGATTCAAGATTTTTACAGAGATCATCCTGAGTTGCCTGGGCCGTCAGAAGTCGGCCCTAGAGTGAGGGGTACTGTCACGCGGTGAGGTCAAGTTGGGTTTTTGTCCTGTCTTGTCATTTCCTGTTTTATTTTGAAAGCTAACTCTCCTCTTGTTTCAGGTCACTTGCCTTTCCTCATGTGTCACCTGTCTGATTGTCCTCCCCCGCCCTGATTGTTTCCACCTGTTCCCCATTACCCTGTGTATATCTTGTCTGCGTCTCCCTTTGTCTTGTGCCAGAGTGTTTCGTCATTGCCAGCCCGTCATTGCCACAGACCTTGTTCTTCCTTCCCTTGCCACGTAACTTGTGTTGATGTTTTGCCTCCACGTGAGTGACTTTTTGTTGTAAATTTCATAGAATTAGGTGATTGATTTCTGTTCAGTTAGATAGCGATTAGCTTTTTGTCCTCCCCTGTGGAGTGTTTTTTGTTACCTTTTCCCTCTTTGCTTTCACGTTTTTCCCTCTTCGGAGTGGTTTTTGGTTTCGTAGAGTTTATTCTATTCTCATATTGGTGAATATCTCTGCATCTGAGTCCTCATTAGAGTCCAGGCCTGACAATATTCTTCGTTAAAATTCAGTCTTAGTGGTTAGATGTCTTTATGGAGGGATTACAAAGTCCCCTACAAGTGACGATAAAATGACATTTTACATGAATGTACAATGAAAGACAGATCGTCCATAACATACCAAATGCTGATGCCAATTAGCCAAGGATGCTGTGTGATACTGTGTAGGCAGGAGACATTATGGGGGCTTTGAGAACCACCACACACAGGAGAGTTAACAAACAGTTCAAACAGCACACCAACATGCAGTGACAGGACAGGGGCACAAGCGGCACAACCCCTGTGTGTCTGCTACCAACCTTCAAAAGTGTGATAAAAACGAGAAAATAAAGCATTAGCATCATTAATGACATAATGATAGCATTTACCTCCCACAATGCCGTGTTTGTAAGCCCGCTCTGGCTCCACAGTGTAAACTCAGCCAGCGTGTTCTAGGCAATGGAAAATGCCTAAAATGCCTGCAGTAAAACAAATTCCACAGATTAATAAAAAGTCTTTATAAAGTTCATGGAGGTTAAAACAGGGTCAGCTTTAAAACACCAGGCGATGAACTCTTAATGGACAGATCTTTCCAGCTGTATGTCTGCTCAGGATCAAAAGCTTCCTGGGAAAGTGACAGCTGGGGTGGCTCAAAGTGTATTGGCTCAAAGTCTGCCTATCACATGTGCAGAGAATGGCTTTATTAACTGTAAGTCCAGGTCAAAGCCTCGTTCATTGTACATCCAAACTTACTCTTCAAAGTTTAATGAAGAAAGATACTTTATGATCATAAACTTTATTCAGTTAGTGAGAAAAGTAAAACGAAAAGCTTTTTTCGGCTCGTGCGTGCAGACGTCATATCAGTGCAGTCCGCCTCTCGTGGTTTCTACGTCATCACGTTGCCAGCTGATCGGAGTGGAAAGCCGGGTGTGGAGAGAGAGAGAGAGAGAGAGAGAGAGAGAGAGAGAGAGAGAGAGAGAGAGAGAGAGAGATTGTGAGAGAGAGAGAGAGAGAGAGAGATGAGAGAGAGAGAGAGAGAGAGAGAGAGAGAGAGAGAGAGAGAGAGAGAGAGAGAGAGAGAGAGAGAGAGAGAGACTCCGCTCAAACTCACCTCCACAGACACGAGTATCATGAATATCACGTCTATCTCCGCGTTTTGCCGTGGATGACAGCGGTACACCATGCTGAATGTCCGGGACTCCGCCGCGCGGTGGGCGAGGCAGCCTGAACTCCGCCGGGCTGGAGCGACCAGATGTGTTGGCCGCGCAGGAGCGACCCGGCCGGTGGTCAAGGTGGGGCGCATTACTGACAGTGAGGCTGTGTGTGTGTGCTGGCTGAACGCTTGTTCCTGTCAGTCTGATTTTGCCTGTGGCGGCTTGATGACCCAGTTTGCGTGGAAACGGCTACCTGGGAAACACGAGTTCGATTCACCTCCGCGGGCCTGCGAACATTTAATCAACGTTCAGATGCTTGGCTCAGTGAAATTGTGGCCAAAGGCTTTGCTTAAAGTGCTGCATGGAGTATTTGCACATGCAGTTATTTTCCAACGGCTGATAGCAGCTAAAGAGCTGCTTAAAATGTGCTGAAAAGTCCGAATTCTGTCTAAATGACACAGGAAGGCCAGCACAGGCTTACTGACAGCACTCGCAGATTCACAGGTTTGTTTTTACATTGTATTTAAATCCATTGTGTGTCATGCCATTTAGAAAATCAGGAAACTACTCTAGAGAACTGTATTTATACGTACTTCACGGTTGAATGTCGGATTTCAAGGTCTGAATTTCTCTAATCCAAACATGTGAGGAAGTGTCAGCACTCAGAGCTCCTTCAAATTTGCTGAGTTCATAACAGGCCGAGGAAAGAGCCTGAGCTCAAGTAGGGGATAGGTGAAGTCCGGAAGATAACTCGGGCTGAGTCGCTCCTCAGAAATTTGGTGACACCAGCAGTCACCTGGCAGATCTTTCTTCAAATCAAAGATGACTTTACTAACAGTGTATGACTGTACATGTGTGGAGCAGGAACACATTTTTAAGCAGTTGACGTAACAAAAATATTTAGGCCTCTCCGCCTGTCATGCTTCAGACTCAAGCCTCCTCAGCTCATATACACGTATTACATCGTCACACTGATATAAAACATTTTAAAAGAAAAGCGCAGTGATTTCTAAGTAGTCTTTCTCGGGGATGAGTGGTTAGGGGAGGAGGAGGAAGAGGGTGATCACTGTAGCGTATGTTACAACGATGGAGTCTTACATAATTGTACTGCCAGAGTTCAGTGTGCCGGTAGGAATGCGCAATAGGCTGTGTCACGAGATGCATTCGTGCCATTGCAGCCCGGAGCGTGACATAAGCTATCCTGTCAATGAGGATCACATGGCAATGACAGGGTGTCAGTTAAAAAAACAGCTCGTCTCGTCTACGTGCGCTGTTTGCTCTGCATCCAGTCAAAATAAGCAACCTCTGCTTCTGCTGATTTCACTGCCTGCATTTGCAGAAGTGAAGCCATCTTGCTTAACTTGGGTTACACCCTTCATTCCTGTTGTGTGCCTTGTCAAGGGAGGATGGGGCAAGAAGGGATGTGTTATGTAGGTTCATTTATAAAAAAAGAAAAGAAAAAAAATCCAGTTCTTTCAAACAAAATGGCACACAGTGCCTGGAGACAGGTTTACAGGCCTTGTACAGCACATTATCAGGATGTCTTGAATTCAGAATGGCATTCAGCTCTTCCTCTTAGAGTGAAACAACCTGAACCCCTGTGTTTGGAGTGATCTTTGGGTTTAAAGTCCAGCAAGCAGCCGAGCATAAGAAGAGGCTCTCTGCACTATGATCAGTGCGTTGCCAAAGCCACCGCCCTTTCCCTGTCTTTGTCCCCAGTCCCAGTCTAAAATGATCAGTCTATATTACAGACTACAATCTGGGGCAGTAAACACTCTCCCACTGGGACACACCCGCAGCACAGGAATGTACCTAAATTGATGTATGTAATGTATATTACAGCTCTGTGAACTGCTGCTTACAGTTCATAGAGCTGCATGGAAGTCTGCAATTTCATGCACGTCTTCACATATTTTCTTATGTAGTTTCATTGCTGACAGTCAGACTGATGATTGAGGTGTTTGAGATTATTTCATGACCTCACACATGAAAAGGTCAAATGAGAGTACAGAGAGAGAGGTCCTTTGTTTTCTTGTGCTCCTGTTTTCACACCATAATTCCTATTGCACATCCTGCCAGTTCGGTGTGGCTGTCAGTTGTGTGTCTTTCTTTTTCTTATCCTCCCTGCTGTGGCAGAGAATTCATGACCACAGTCTGGGATAAGCTCAGTCTTTTGTGTATTAGACTGTGTGTTATCTTTTTACACTGTTGAATGTATAAAAGCCTGTCTCAAGGCCTTCCACACTAGCTGTCATGTGGCTCTCTGTCAGACTCCCTCGCCCAGATAAGGTCAAGAAAGAAAGAAAGAAAGAAAGAAAGAAGGAAAGAAAAGGAGAGGGGGAGGTATGAGGTGAAAAACAAAAAAGGCAGAGGCAGAGTGGAGGTGAAGGTGATCCTGGTGGTAAAGCCACGTCCGCCCCGGTCCGGTACAGACCAGATGTAGATGAGTAGATGCAGAGGAGATGGGTGAAGGATAGAAGGATGGAAAAGAAGGCTGTGCGAGCCCACAGCAGCTGGATGGAATTTTTAACATACGCAGCTGGAATGTGAGGAATGCAGGACAGTCTGATCTGACGGAGAAAGAGGGTGGAGAGGACAGACGAGTCAGGAAAGACCAAAAAAACAAAACAAAACAAAAAGAAGAGGAAGAGATAGAGGAAAGAGTGGCACAGTAAAAGAGTCAACACTGGCTATCATTGTGAACATAAAGAGTCCCTGTTTGTGGACGGACTGGCACGCTATAGAACAAATATCTAATTCAGTTTTAGTTGGAGGTTGTGCCAGTCATAGTCAGCCATTAAGGCTGTCAGTGGCCCTGTGTGTGGCCCAAGGTCTTGTACTGTACGTCCTCCCTGACTTCATTCAGACTAACACTGGCACGAGTGCGTGAACAGGCCTGTGGGGGAGGAGGGTGGTGGTTCACTTCATGATCCTGATGAAAAAAGATCAGTCGTGGTCTGTCAGTCCACTATGTTTCATCTTGTGCCATCTTTGTGTTACGATCAGACACCTCTAAAATCTCCAGGCTCCAAGGCTCTTTGTGTTCAGCGTGATTTAGCAACTGTTAGCATGCTAGCATGCTAAGTTAACATGGCGAACATGGTAAACATTATACTTGCTAAAGAGCATGTTAGCACCAAGCGACAACCTCTGTGACTGGGCAATTAAGCCAAGTGCTAAAAACTGCAATTCCTCAAGCGGCCACTTGAGGCTGGCTATAGAACATTTCAACCACCATATGTCCCCATGTTAACACTTCACAGCAGAAATAAACATGTTTACAGCCTGGTAAAAACTGTTTTGGTCTCTATAGCTAATTTCCCCGTTCATGACAACTGTACTGAGTCTGATTGATGGATGGATGCACACCAGGAAGAGTGAAAACTTTTTGCAATATGCAGTAGGTGAGCAACAAAGTGTGTTACACCATCCAGAACTAAGTGGCTATAAATGATTCATTTTAAATAAACACACTACAGTATGACGAAAAGATAAGCATGGAGTGTAGAGGTGAGCTGCATCAAGCAGCAAGACTAAAGACTGAGAGTGGTGTCTGGACGTACGACCACATTCGGCTAATGAGCGTCAGCTCTGACTGCAGACTACTGAAAGAGAGGAGAGGTAAAACTCCCTCAGGCAAAGCAGCAGCGACATAACAGCACATCAGAACTACAATTAATGGCTGCCATTTTGTAGTCGGTTACATGGCTGAAGATCAACACTTGATTTTAGAAGATTCATGACTTCGATTGGATTTGTAAAAGAATACATCTGACACAGCAGCAGTACATTTCTTTTAGTGGCTTTGAAAAAAGATAGAAGTGGTAGTTCTGACTGTGAGTACTTTTTTCAGACGTACTTTTTTTCATCAGTCACAAGTCAGAACAGGCAGTCGGGGCATCTGCATGCTGACTCACCCACTTCAAAAAGATTCTGACATTTGTCATCTAGATAAATTTGGCAGGTGGTGGAAGAAAATCTCAATAGTGTTTTTCCATGTAATTTCCACAATGATCACAGTTTATCTGAGTGGAAACGGCAATCCTGTTGAATTTATTTTATCACATCAATATCTATATCAATAACTTTAGATCTATTGCTGGAGTGTTATTAAAGTAAGAATTACAACAAAGACTGACAAAAAGATTCTGAGGCTGTATTAGCATTTAGCAGGTATGTTTATCATGTTCACCATCTTAGTTTAGAGTGTTAGCATCGTTAGCTGAGGCTGATTTGAATGTCATTATCGGTCGTTTACAAATTCAGATTTTGACCTGATGATGGCACCAGATAAAAAGTTAATGGATCACTGGAGCTGCTACATTTCATCCTCAGGGGAACATCAATAAGTGCACCACAGTTACGGCAATCCACACTGCTGATGGCGTGAGAGGAAAAGTCAGCAGGCTTCAGCTTCCAGGAAACATGAATGTTTGTATAAATCCTAATGATAATCTGTCTAGTGATAGTTGAGATATGTCAGTCTGGACCAAAGTAGTGGACAGACATTACAACCCCAAGAGCCAAAATGATGCATAGAGTGGCTTGAATTCACACCATTAATTATCGGTATTTAACTTGAATAATTTAGAGAACCCGTGTGTAACATTTAGGACCATTTTTAGCATAAATAATATAATAATGAATATAATATTTATAACCATGTTTTAATTAGTGTTTAATCACCTGCAAATAAAATCATTATGTTTTTGTAACCTTAAAATTTGCCTTTCATCTACAGAAGCTGTAGGTCCTCTTGCATGGAGTCCATCATGTTTCTACAGTAGCCCAGAATGGACAAATTACACACTGGCTGTTCATCTTCTTCATAAGTTTAGTGAAAATATCTAGATTTCACTAATACTACACATTGGACCTTTAAATCTCATGTATGAACACGTCACTACTGTCAATAACTGAACACACCCCAAAACTGCTTACTAGTAACGACTGAACCTGTGTTCAAAGCAGCCTATAGAGGCCTGTTGATCAGGTGCAGCTACATTTTTTAACATTAACGTTTACTTAATGAAAACTTCAACGACAAATAGTTTTTTTATTGGACTTCTGAAAGGATTCCAAGAGCTCTTCTTTCATATTGAGGCTGTCTATTCCTCTTCATCTCCTCTTGCTCATATGTTGTAACCACGGTAACCGACAAAAAAAGTAGAGTGCTTTTTTTATCTTATTTTTTTATTATTTGTGTATCAAAACTGTGAGAATATTGAAGAATTTCTTGTCGACGGTCCAACATGCAGAGGCAGAGTTGAGCTGCTGATGCATGTATCCTTCCTAATAATCTGACGCATGATCTTGTGTGCATCTCCCAGTCATTCCTGCATATCATCTCATTTCACCCACTTACTGTATGTGTGTGACTGGCTGCAGGCCAACTCATACCCATGCTAGTGGAACAGAGAGTTTAGAGAGGAAGTTGAATTATCTCTTCTTCTCTTTCTGCAGGAACGTGCACCTAAAGCTGATGAATGAAGAGAAGGAGTGACCATTTGGGACTTAAAGAGAGCCGTCCGTCACTACAGGCTGTTTGAACTCTCTTGCTCACTGGCTGACTCCCAGTACTCCGTCACGCTTGGCCCTGAATGGCTGACACACAGCAGTTCTTCACTGGCAAGCTTTATGTTCCTGTACACATGCTAAAGCTGCCAGCTGAAGAACTGTTCTGGTCAGCCCTGCCCCGGATGACTCAAGAAGAGGAAGTGGATGGGGGTTGGTGGGAAGAAGACTGAGGAAAGCAACATTTCACACGCTCAAACTGGACTTTAATAAGCTGCCAGTTTTAGGCCACCATTGTTCAAATTCCTGTGTTGATCACATGTATTTCTGACTTTAAGCTGTACAGAATGTTTAGTTTGTGGTGACAAATAGTCTGAAATGATGCATCGTCTTACAATAAAGAACTAAATGTTTTCACAGTGTGAAGGTTTATTGTTATGGACAAAAGTGTACACTGTGGACAATAAAACACACAGCTGCACCGAACGCTCACACACAATATATGTATGCAGAAATATGTTATGTATTCAATATAACTTCAATGTCAAAACATGATCCCTTCAGTGTAGAGAGAGAGAAACTTTATAGTCTTTGTCCTCCACAAACTTTCACAGCATGTTCACTGCTCACATTATCAAACTGAGGGAAGTTTTACTGAATGTCAAATAAAATCTGTTACTGACTAGAGTCTGACTGATATGACACGTTTGGGAGCAATACTGATTTTCAGTTTGCTGATTACCAACATGTTACATCATTGCTGTGAGCTGCTCTCTCTTTCACTTTGAGCTGCTTCAAAAAGTGTTTTACATCATCAATAGATTACTCTGATGTACTCCATTATATTATCACAAAAGTTTTTCTTCATTATATACTAGAAAGTTTTATAATTTTATACTACAGTTTTCACAGCGACACTATATCTGCAATAAACTAACACTGGTTAATAATCAGCCAACTGATATGGTTAGTCTCTATATATCTGACCAATATTCACAGCAATGTGTTTTTGTGAGAATGTTTTTTTATTTAGCTTCAGCAGCAGGCTCAAATATTACTTTATGAATGTAAGCTAAACTGGTTTCAGAACAGAACCAATGACCATTAATCAGTCAATTTATAAAACAGCCCAATCATCATAATTGTCTAATCAAATGCATCCAGAGTCTATTCAGCATTTTACTTCACAGCCCTGGTTGAGTTCTGTAGGTTTAGCAAAGCAAATAATATATAATAAACTGTAATGATGTTTCTTTTTCACACTGATAATAAAAAAAAACTACAGGAGAGATGTCTGAGGAGGAGAAAAGGTAATACTGGAGACCTTCTGCCTCCATTTGAGGGTCTTTATGCAGTTTCTTCAAAAAAACACCACTAGATGGAGTCATGATCGTGGTATAAAATCTGCAGCTGTGTGTTAATACCGTGGGTAAAAAAAAATAGGATAATATCTAACTCTCAAAAGAGGTTTCCTAATTCACCCAGTGAGACTGACAGTGTGCATTTCCTCTCTGTCCCCATCACCTTGTTCCAGGTCACTTTCGTTCGATAATCCTGGAAGTGTGCAGCAAAACATCAGAAATTCTTTACTGAGATTATTACACAGATGAACATTCATCGTGTATTTGATCAACTGAACTAAAACCAACACAGTGAAATATCTCAATATTCTGATTTTAGTAAAAGTATGTAAGTATGATCAGCCATGTGAAGTATCAAAATTAAACTGAATGTTTATTAGATGTTATATTGTTATTACTCAAGCATTCATTCAAGGGGGTTAAGATGTTTCATGGAGCGAAACCCGAACAGGACATGGGGGTGGGGGGGGGGGGGGGGGGGGTGTCGTTCGCTCGGACTCTCACCGCCAACTAAACGCGAGAGGGACTCAGACGTCAATAACATCTCGCTCATCAATAACACATTTTGATGGAGTTAGACTGCTTAATTAAATAGGTTGCCTTGAAGGTATTAGTCTCTCTGAATTTATAATATTTAATCTAATGACCCCCAATGGAGAACATCTGAAGGAAGACTCTCCTGCATCTCTATCCACAGGACAGCGTCTCGGTCAGACACAGAGTAACACTTGGAGATTTCTTATCTTTCAGTGATGGCTATCAACACTGATGCTGCCTTTGGGAAAGGCGCTCTCGGCGAGAGGGAAGTTTCCAACCCCACAGACTTTCACGACACGGAGAAGCTGCTGAGCACCGCGACTAGTGAGCCCACCGGGCAAAGTAACATCAAGCCGTCCGACTCTTTTTCCCTTACCATTAGAGGGAGCGTCCAGTCCCTGGACGCGCACCAGAACGGGCACAGATCGCCGTTAAAGTCGGGCTCCATCGGGCAGCTGTCGGCCCCACCCAAGTCCTCATCTCGGCTGAGCCTGGGTCCGCTGCCCTCCCCGGTGCCGCCCGGGTCCGCACCCCGGAATTACCTCTGGCTCGCCGTGCTGTCCTGTTTCTGCCCGGCCTGGCCGCTCAACATATGCGCCCTGTGGTACTCTTATGTGGTGAGTGTTGCATTTATTTACAGGTTTAACTTTCTTAAACCCATAATGTCGATTATTATTATTATTATTATTTTCTATCTGTGCTTTAGATACTTGGCTAAATTCTAAATACAGTTGTAATATCAGTCTGTTCAAACACCACAGGTGCTTTGTTGCTTCCATTGTATTTAAATAATAAATAATTAATCTCCTTCCCCTTCTTTCCCATTAGTCGAGGTCTGTTCTTCACACAGGAGATGTTGTAGGAGCAAGAAAGTATGGGCGTCTCTCTGTGTTACTCAGCTGTCTGGCGATGCTGCTGGGTGTGGCTGTCATCATCTTTATAGTGTTTACAATTGGTATGGAAGAAAGACAAAGCAGACACACAGTCAAAAAACTCAGCTGTAAGGTTGTGTATCATCCTAATTTTGATTTTTTTTTTCTCCGTCGCTCAGAGCACCAGCAGTCCAACTGAAGGATGGAAGGAGTCTCCTTTTACTTCATCTGATTTAAAATTTGCACAGAAGACAGAGGAGGAGGAAAAAAATTGTCTTGAAGATGGAAAAGCACAAAACCTGAGTTGAAAACAAACTAAAGAGACTCTAACATACAACTTAATGTTTTTTTTGCTATGGACGAAAGAAAGAAAAAGAAAAAAAGTCGCAGGCCGTTTCTCTTTTTCTGGTAACGCTCATGTCCAATAAGCCCACAAACTCAGGAACCAAAGAAGGGAAGATGAAGGCTGGACACAGCTGTAGTGTGGGATCATCAGACAGCACATTCTGTGGAAGTCTAACTACTCTTAGTCCAAACTAGTGGTGCATTGATTTACTCACAGATTAAAAATATAAATTGGATGTCATTATATTTTGCTCTTTAAAAAAAAAAGGCATGTCATCATTAGCTAAAGTCAAGTAAAGGCATCAGTGCACCTCTAGTCTGTAATGCCGCTGTTGCCTGCCCTGTTTCTCTTTCTGTTGCATCAGGACTTTTGTGGCTATGGGAAGATGTATAAACTTTCATACACTGTTTACAAGTTTAAACTCATGTACGTTACTGCAGTCATAGTGTGATATCTTGCTTTGCGTGCTTCTATGATAAACTCAGCAGATTCCTGTTTGGACTTGACTGAACCGCCTGCATCTCTACACCTTATTATGTTTACAATATACTGCAAGATATGAATGGGATTGTTCTCCCTGTATGCACTGTTCATGGCACTCTGATGTTGATATTTATACATTTATACTGTATGACTGGTTTCCTGTGCCATAGTTCTGCATGTCTGAAATAAACTTGAATGAGCATGACAAAGCTGAAAGTGAGCTCACCACCTTTATTTTATAAGGCAACAGAAACACTATGGAAAGTAAAGTATGACATCATCGTTACATAATCCCAGTCAAATATAACTTTACAATTACAGAGATAAAATTACTACGGGATAAGCAGCAACACAGAAATTGCAAGATGGAAATGTTAGAATTCAGAAAATAAATAAACTTTCAAATTAAGACTTTTTTAATTTTCAAAATAAAATCCTTTCTCAACTCTTTAAACTTTTATTTTAAGGATAGTAAATGATAATAGAACGAAGAAAACATAAAAACATTTAAAAAAAAAACATGGTCAGCCAACCGGTGCATCAGTGGAAAGTGTATAGCAACAAGAGTATGGTGCAGGTGCCAATCACCCCGCCTAGAATTAAGGAGTCCCGCCTCTTGCGCAAATTGATTTTCTGGATGAGACTGTTGATGGCTGGGAAACGATCTGAGGGGTGGGGAAGTGTGGTGAAGGAAAATAATTAAGAAGAGTTTTTCCCTTCCTTGCAGTAAGTAAGAGACAGAAATCAGCAGGGAAAATACATCAGCAGGAAAAAGATACTAAATGGAGCCTAATAGTTTAGTTTACTGTCATAGCAGCTTTCACTGTAAGTGAGGTTTTGTTACTCTGGCCTCATGTGGACGGGTTCTGTGGTTAGCTCTGTACACCGCTAAAAAGTGAAATTCTGACACAGAGAATGCAGCGAAGGAGAACAAAAGATTCAAATGATAAAGGATACTGGCCAAAGTCGTGACCCTGGTCTGAATGGACTTGAGCATTCCACGCTGAAACATGATGTTCTCTTTGGTAGCCATGGCAATACTGGAGCGAGAGAAACCACGAGGGATTAGTGGCAGGAAAAGATGCACATAGCTCTCTACACAGCTACACACCAAGTTGGTTTGAATGTTTGGAAGTGTGTGTGTGAGTGAGAGATAGATATGAGTGAGTGAGAGTGAATAGAGCGATAAAGCTTACCTTATTGCGTTGTCAATAAGACTATCTGAGCTGTGAAATGGAAAAAAAAGAGGGAGGTCGGATGAAGTCATCTGAAACACTTTGATTTACAGAGTCAGCCTGAAATCCTTTTATCCATCCCATCATGCACCTTTGTTAAAAAACATTTCAAACATACAGGATATGTTTCTCCTGGATTAAGAGTCTTGAAGTAAAGTACAGTGCAGGAGCCTGTGCCATGAAACCACACAGCTCTTTGGGTCTATAATCATACAAGGAGCACTTCCCTTTTTTTTTAATATAAGAAGAACAGACACGTAGATGTATGATGCTGAGCCTGAGCGCACACAGACGAGCTGTACATCAGCTGCCATTAGCTGATGAGATAAGTGACGGACAGAAAAATGAAGTGTTCAGTCCGGAGCTGAGCAGAGCATATAAGGGCAGCAGTGTGCATCCTGGCAGACTCCACTGGAGACCAAAAATCAATACAAAGCTTTATACTTCCTCCATCTATCCATCCACCTCTCCCACCATCTATCTACTGCTGTCCTCTGCTTTTTCTCTTAGTTCTTCATTAGCTGACAAAGTCCACGGACGAGGCAACTTCATGCTTTTCTTTGTGTTCTTCTTTCTTTAGTTAATTACTACCTTATTACATGAAACTTCTTCAGTACTTAGAAAACCCCACAAAGTAGATTAATCACTGGTTTATGAACATATTTTGGATGGGCCTATTTAGGCTAATGATCACATAATTGCAACGGTTTAAAGCTTCAACAGTAAACAGACTACATGTGCTGCAGATGACAGCAGACTCCGTGTTTGCTTGAACAGAACACACTCACATTAAACTAGGGCTGCAGCTAACGATTATTTTTGTATCGATTAATCTAACGATTATTTTTTCGATTAGTCGATTAATCTAACGACTATTTATATATTCAATTAAAATAAAAAAAAATAAAAAATATATAACATTTTAATTAAATTAAATATCAATTATTCTAACAATGATTTTTAATTACTGGATTAATGACAATGAATTTACCCAAATAAAAAGCAAAATCAAGTCTTTTCAAGATTTTATTCAAACACATCTGAAAAACAACAAACATAAAGCAACATAAATCTCTCGAAAATAAAGTGCTTGCTCTATTCAAGTAAAAATACATTGTGCAACCTGTGCAATTTGAGTAACAGTTAATTTTTTTCTAACAGGAATAACAAATCCCCCCTCCCCCACAATAACAAACAGGAATAACAGGAGCAATGTTAACATATCCACATGCTCTCGGGACAGGCTTGCTCTTTTTTTCGTCACAATGTTCCCAGCTGCTAAAAAGAGGCGCTCAGACGGGGTCGATGTTGCTGGGACAGACAGGTATGATTTAGCCAGAATGGCCAGGGTGGGGAACCTTGCTGCATTCTCCTTCCACCATTGAAGTGGGCTCTTATCCCTTGCAATACATTGTTCACCAAAATACATGAGTAACTCATTCCTCACCATTTCACTGCCAAGACCATCTTTATTCTCGCCAGTGTCTTCCTCATTGCTGCTCTCCTCTGAATCTAAGCCCAACAATTGGTCCAGCACAGACATTGGCCTCCTCTTTGAAACCTGTGGCTGGGCACTGGCTGTGTCTTCCTGCTTCACACTTGCCTGTTGAAGCTGTTCCTTTTGACTTTTTCTGGCTTCAAGTGCAAGATTCTGAAGTTTGATTTGCACTTTTAGGTTATCATCCGATGACAGGAACTTCAGCTTGCGGAACCTGGGGTCAAGGGCAGCAGCAATGACACACACATTTTTATTATCTGCTCTGAATGCAGTTTCACCCTGCCACCTTGAAGCCATCTCCTGTGCAGCAGCTGTTTGGAAAGTCTTGATGGGAGCAGACTCAAATGACGTTGTCTGTGTAGCTTTTTGTAGGCCCTTTACCAGTGGAGGTAGAGCAGAGATGGTAACATAAGCATGTCCAGTCAGGAAGACGGTGGCTTGCTCAAAGGGTTTGAGGACTTGCTCCAGTTCCTCCAGTAGGGTCCACTGGTCACTTTTCAGATCTAGGTAGTGCTTTCCTCGCTGTGTGACCTCTGGATCTGAAAGGGTTGCGGTCACTGGCCACCGCTGCTCCAACAGACAACTCACCATGTAATAAGAACTGTTCCATCTTACAGGTACATCAGTTTATGCTCAGCTGTGCCACACTGCTTTTGTTTGTTTTTGAGCTTGCTGCTGGCCAGCTCACTCTTTCTGAAATGTTCAACAAGGCACCTTGCAGCCCCAAGTGGCTTGCTTATCTTTGGATCCTTCTTCAGGGCGTGGTTGACCACTAATTGAAGAGTATGGCCAGCACATCAATGTGAAGCAACTCCATGCTTCTCTTCCAAGATCTTTAGAGCTGCCACCACATTGGCAGCATTATCATGGACAACAGCCAGTACATCACCAAGAGAGAAACCAAACTTCTCTGCTGTCTGTTCGACCCAGCCAGCAATATTTTCCGCTGTATGGCAGTCTTCAAGTGGCATTGTGGTCAGACTGTATGACGTCAGCTCCCAGTCCTGATTAATAAAATGGCAAGTGACTCCCAAGAATGCTTCAGTGGCAGTACTTGTCCAAGCATCTGTCGTTAGTGTGATTTTTGATTTAACATTTTTGAGTTCAGATTTCACCTTTTCAAGAGTAGCCTCATATTTCTTCTCCATTAAATTTGTAAAGTGGTACCTGGAGGGAAGTGTATATCCTGCATGAAATTTGTTGATCATCTCACGAAAGCCTTGGCCTTCAACAATAGCAAGAGGTCTCATGTCCTTGGTAATCATCTGTAAGATGCTGTCAGTAAGCTCAGCAGCCATCTGGGGGAGCATGGATTTGGGTTTTTTTTTATGATAAAAGTCCTCCACACTGCTTTGCCTCACCCTGGAAAAAGACACATAAAGCACATAAGAATAAAGATAATGGTGATAATGGTGCCACATTTTCAAAGTTTAGTCTAAATTCCACATCACTGCTGTTATGATATTGATAATAATAAATTGTATTTGTCCAATTCAGAAAAATACTGGACCTACAATTCAAAGGATTGCTGTGACACAGATTAATTTACTCACTGCATGTCATCTTAAATGGTTATGACATGGAATTATTTCATCACTTAAGATAATAACTGGCAAATGCATTTTTTAAATCAGTGTGAGGTTATGAAAAATAACTGAATCGATTTCCAGACTGTAACAACAGTCTGTAATGTTAGTTTAAGCCATCGTATCACTCATACAAGCAGTTAAAGTAAACAGAAAATATAATATTGTTGTCCTGTCTTTACTATTTGTGAAAATAAAATAAAAATATAAATATATATATTTAAAAAATGAATAGAAAAAATAGAAAACGGACGAATAACAGCCTTAGTTGACGCATGGTGTAACGTTACATTACCAAACAGCAGCGGTGTGGAAAGCACTTAAGTACCGTATTTTCCGCACTATAAGGTGCACCTAAAAGCCTTCAATTTTCTCAAAAGCCGACAGCGCGCCTTATAAACCGCCTTATAGTGCGGAAAATACCGTAACAGAAAGATGTTTCGCGTGCTGCTTCGGCACTATGCTTCGGTTCGGAAAAAAGTAAACAGGACTTACGTTGCTGTTGTGCTGTCATCTTGGCACAGCGCACCGGGATGCTTTCTTCTCAAGTGCTCGTTCATTGCGCTGGTACTGCTGTGATAAGACATTTCAAGCTTGCAGAGCCCACATACCACAACATTGTTGGGTCTTTGGGTGAAATATCCCCACACTTTAGATGAGCGTGACCGAGTTTTGTTCGCTGCAGCATCTCCTCCAACTCCGTGTTTACCGCGAGCAGCCATCTTGCTTCCGGATACACTCCCGCTGCTATGCGACCGCGACGCACCGGCGCACGTTTTACACGTCGACGTATTTACGTAGTCGACGTAGTCGATGACGTCGACTATTCCCTACATTAAACAGCTTTAAAGTTCAAACCACTGAGCTAAATCTCAGCATGATGCAAACAACCACCACCAAGAAATAAATATGAGTCTTTAAACAGCGCTTTGAAGAGGTGATAGCACTTTACAGATGTACTGTATTTATATATGTTGACATATACTGACTGTACTGCTGAAATGATTTGTCATGCAGTGAAAACTGATAACATCATCAAAGATACAAAATGCTTTACTGACATTCAAATATGCAACAATTCAATCTTCTCACTAGTCATTTCTTATTTATATTATAAAGTACTGACATGAAATCCTCATGTAGGCACATCATAACTAATTTTTCATAGCAAAATTGTGTTAAAGAGTGTGCCAGCTGCTGGAATGAAGGACATGTGGTAGCTCTCCTTCTTACATGGTGGGAGTAGCAGTCACATGACCTATTTACGAAAATCCTCTTTGAGTATGTTATTCATCATCAGTTCTTGATTTGAGTATTAAAAATGCGCTGATGTAATCTGATGTAACACTTTCACCCTCTTTTAGTTTCAGTGGAAATGAGGGCATAAAGTGAATCAATAAAAGGTTTTTCACACCTGCGTCATGTTCAGGTCAAGTGCACTCTCCTGCTTTTGTTTACATTGACATGTTACTCATTAACCGGACGTGGTGTCCGCAGTGATCATGTTCAACAGTCCTGATCAATAACATTAGAGCCAGCCAGCCAGCCAGCCAGCCAGCCAGCCAGCCAGCCAGCCAGCCAGCCAGACAGACAGACAGACAGACAGACAGACAGACAGACAGACAGACAGACAGACAGACAGACAGACAGAGTGTGAACATGGAATTTAACAGCACAGCATTTTTTCTTTCATCTTTTTTCTTTATCTTTTCAGCCCTGCCTGTCCATATTTCAGCATGACCGATGTTTAACATTTCAATCAGTTGCAATGATGGAAAGGTAGGCGCTGAAAACTAATAACAATGTCAAAGGTAAGTCTAACTCTAAAGTGTAACTTCTTGTGGGATCACCTGAAGAGTTTTATGAGACCATCATCTCTGACAGATGATACTGGAGAAAATAATTCTGTGGGTAACATCACCAACATTCATGTTTCTGGAACAAACCAAGGATGCATTGGAGGAAAAAAGAACTACACTGTGACAGGTGGGTTATCTCTCTCGTGACTGTGATGTTCAGAGGTCATTGTCATATCTGAGCATGAGGAATTGCTTTTAATCTCTCATGTTCCTGGTATCTCAGCAGGACGAATCACAGCAAAGTCCAATGTTGGCAACATCAGTAATGTTACAGTTGGTAACAACTCAGGATCGATTGGTTCATTAAACCGTATTAACATCAGCTGAGGTAAGAAAGAATCACAAATTTACTGCTCTCATTGGACACTGTTGAATGTGTGTGGGTGTGCATATACCATGTGTTATGTCTGTGTTTGTTATTAATAAGTTATTTATTTGTTGTCTTTTCTTACTCTCCATTTTTCTCAAATATTTTCTGGTGATAACAAATGTTACATTTTATTCTTTGACATCAGTAAACATCACTGATTTGACTTTTGACCACTTTGTACCACTGGCCCCAGATAGATCAGCTCAACTTACTATCTAAGTTCAACTACACCAAGGATGTCATTCTATAAGAACCTCCATCTATTAAATGCTAATTCAAATCAGAGTGGTGGGGGGCTTGAGTTACTAATTAATCTGTGGGACTCGAGGGGAGAACCCACAAACTCCACACAGAAAGGCGCCAGCTAGGGTTTGAAGAAATGACAGCTAACTGCTGCGCCACCATGGTGCCCTCTTTGAACAAACATCTAACACACATGGTTGATACATTCTTAATGAACTAAATGGCATCTGAATCTTTTGGCTTGTCTTTAAAACAGGCATGTCAGATTTTTAGCCCCCAGTGACATCACTAATAGACTAGAACCAGAACCATGTTTCTCTCAGTGCTCCATCTCACCTCATGATCTCATGGTAGCCTGACACCAAACTCAGGTTTCCGGGTGGAATGAGCCAGCAGGTTATTAGACAGACACTGAAACCTGCCGTCGGAGCACTGAGCGTACAGACAGGGTACAGAGAGAGCTGCTGTGTTTGATCCATGGGGAATTTTGACCAAAGAACTTCACAGACATGTCATTAAGACACCTGAGAACTGTGTGAACTTGTGGAATAATATAATAATATGTCCCCTTTAAGTCCAAATATCTCAACACTAATCATGATGTATTACTATAAAATGCTGACATTTACGAACCCCGGAGGGTGAAGTTCACTGACTTGTGTGATTCACTAACTTCCTGGATGAGGGTTAGACACCAGGCAACCAGCAGGTTCCCATCGTGGTTTTATCTATAAATGTTAACATGTATAATCACGGTTAACATTACAACTACTAAATATCAGCAATGTCACTGTGAACATGTTAACATGCTAATGGTCGCATTTAGCTCAAATCGCCACTGTGCCTACGAACAGCATGACAGAGCTGCTAATATGGCTGTAGCTTGTGGAATAGAATAGAAAATGGTATTTTTCTAATAGGCCTAGACTTATTGTAGAGTTGGATACATCATGTTTATTTAAGTAGTAGTAGGATTATTAGGAGGATTAGGAGAACATCATACATTTGTGACCCGTGAATCACTGCCACCATATTCACATATTACAGAGGTTTGAATAGAATTAAATCGAATTATATTAAATGAATAAAAAAGTGAAAGGAAATGACAGCATCATTATCAGACTAGCCAATGGGTGTATTATGACTGAGTGGCAGCAAGGTGGGGCTATATCCAAATCTATGGACAGAGCTGTGATTAGTGCTCTGTAGCTATAGAATAGAATAGAATAGATATTTTAAGTTTTTACATACGTTTCACCCGAAATATAACCACACACACATAAAGGGCACATTGAAATGCAAATGTGCAGTGATGGGCAGCGGCGCCCTGGGAGCAGTTAGGCTGTTAGGACCTTGCTCAAGAGTGCCACCCTCCATACTGGACTTGCAGGGTCCGACATAACCCATGGCCCGATGGCCCGGGGCCAGTTAAAGTACATGCAGGGCAAGTTGATTGGCCAGTCACTGTCCTGTTCGGGCCAGTGACTGGCCAATCAGAGTCATGGGTAAATCGAAATTTGAGATTTGGATTTTTACCGGAAATTTCACCGGGAAAAAACATTTACACCGTTTAGACAGGAAGCATGTCGTCGATGCTCACGATAAGTAAAAATCTTTTACTGTGTATGGTGGCTAAGCGGGTGGCGGACAACCAGGCTGCCGGTCCGCTGAACGTTTGGGCGAGACGGGCTACAGCTGAGCGTCAGCAGCACGTGACTAAACTAATCAACGCTACCTACCACACAATTAAACTGAGCAGCCCTTCGTGTCTTTCGAAAAGACGGTCGCTCTTCTAAGGAAGAACGGTGTCGACGTGGGATCAGGGCCGGTCTTGGCTATGGGCAATGTGGGCGGCTGCCCAGGGCGCCGTCTCCGTGGGGGGCGCACGGGCGCCGGAGCGAGGGGTTGACGAGGCAGAGGGGGGCGCCGGACAGACTGATCGGGGCGCACGGGCGGCCGTGAGGGCGCACGAGAAAATCTTCGCCTGGGGTGGGAGGGGGTTCGCCCAGGGCGCAAATGTGGCCAGGACCGGCGCTGCATGGGATCCCAATATTGCTTCGATGTGGCATGTCGAAGGTGAGTTAAAGTTCAAAACTAAAAGTTACAAATTTGTAGTGTGTAAATTTGCTCATACAGTTTTATAGTGCTCATACTGTTTAGATCCAAAACAATCATACCTGCTTACAGTTTTGGCTGTGGCTTCAGCCTTCGTCAGAGCTGTCAAAGCGTCTTGGTGTAACGTGTCTCCCATATACCTGAGACACCAGTCTCCACCGGTGGCTTGAGGGCGGAAGACAGGCGCGGCTGGGCTAGGGAACTTTATTTTGAAAGGTTTCCCATCCCTGTCAGCTGTTTTAAGACACGTCACACCAAGACGCTTTGACAGCTCTGACGAAGGCTGAAGCTACAGCCGAAACAGTAAGCAGGTATGATTACATCCTATCCTTACTTACTTGTCTGATCACAAGACACTAAAACTAGAATACCTTGTGGGTACGTTGTTCTAACTACTACTTTTTTATTTTTTTTTAGGTTTGTCTGGAGGGTCCAGACCTTGAGCACTTTAACTCCATGTCTGTGGTGGGCAGGTGGCTTGCAGCAGCAGACAGAAGGGGCTTGGAGTGAACATACACACACACCTTTTTTCCTCTCACTGTTCTATGTGATTGTGTTCTATGGCAGATGCGTTCTTAGTTATTGACATTAGAAAGAGAAATTATTATCTGAAATGTGTAAATTGTAAAATGTAAATGAAATTAATTTAATAAATCAAAATTTAGCTTAAAAAATAGTTATTTTCATTTTTGTCAGCCGGGCCAGTGAAAATACCCAAGGGGCCAGTAAAACTCTGATCTACTGGCCCGAGGGGCCAGTAGGGAAAAAATGTTATGTTGAGCCCTGACTTGAATCAGCCACCCTCTGATTCCCAAGCCAAGTCTCTACAGTCTCTCTATCTCGACTGAGCTACTGCTGCCCAATGATCTAGTAGTCTAAAGAACGTAATATTGTCTCACTCTGTTACATAACACTGGGGAACAATTTAAAAAAAATCTGTTGAGTTTGATTTTTTTCCTGATTAAAACTAAAATTGGCATGCCGTTTCCAAAATTGCGTCAAGTTTTTTCTCCTCAGTTTACCCTCCAGATAAGCAAAATTCCACTGATCAGCTGTAGTAAGACTTGCGAGCTGATTATGATTGGACTCATCTACAGCTACATGGCAACTTGTTTTTGCAGTCACAATTGAGACAGTGCGGTGTGTGCAGCTCCCAATAGGTCAGTACTATCAGTATCTACAAACAGAAAGCTTGCATAGTAGAATGAAGAGGATTTGCGCTGGCTTTTATCTTAACCTTGTAACCATGGACACACCATTGTTCTATTAGGTTTGATGCTGTTTTTGTAGTTTTCAAAGCTCGGAACTATTCCATCTTAGTGTTTTATTTCCATAGGTATATATTTCCTTTGTTCCAGATCATGTCTGCTCCTACTACTTCTCGTCATAAATGCCTAAACAACCCTAGACTCCTTTTGCTATATTTGTGCTAGTTTCACCATTCCAAGTCAGAGGGCAAACATCAGTGCATTTGTCAAACAAGCATATTTTGCATATTTTAAAGTAAAACTCAGTGATCGAGACAAGCCATGGGCCCCTCACAAAGTGTGCAAGCAGTGTGTCGAGAGTTTACGGAAGTGGACCCAAGGAACACGTGAAAAGTTGGCATTTGGTATCCCCAAAAAGATCATTGCACATACTTGTTTAGTGAAAACAGCAGGATTTAACAAGAACAATAAAAGTAAAACAGAATATCCTAATATACCGTCAGCTATAAGACCAATGCCTCATTCAGCTGAATTCCAGTGCCAGTTTTCGAACAACTACCTCATCTAGAAGATCCGAGTGATGTTGAAGAACACATTGACAGCAATGATGCAGATTTGAAATTCATGAGGATTCAACAAAGCACATATCTGTTAAGTGCAGTATTTTCATATTTTTCAAGAAAATAGGGAAAAAAAACTGAGATCAGTTTTTGATTACACACCCAGAAATTAGTTCAAAATAGCTGTCAGACCTAACTCAACAAAAATTGTGTTTACCAGTGTAATGTAACCCTTACAAAAACACACACTGATGACTGGATTCACTTTCAAACAAGTGTATACATTAATACTTTAGAAAGGAAAAAGAAACTGCAGAGAAAAGCACAGAGCAGCAAAAATGCCCCTCAATGTCACAAAATGTCACCTCAATATGGAACTTGAACAGTAAATCACAATGTTTTTTTCCTCTGAACGTTACGATTCTTTAAACAGAATAAAATCCCAGACACCACATTGCTGATTCACAGACTTTAGTTCATAACCGCTAAAAGTCAAACTGAAAGTAAAGCTTCAGCTCAAACAGTCAGGTTAATGTCAGAGCTCAAACTCATGACTCACAGTGCTTTTATGTTTTCAGTGTGGAACTTTTTTTAACATGACTGTCATAACTGTGCTTGAATGTTACATGTCAAATGAAAATCAGGACATGCTATGAAATATCACAAATAAACCAGCAGGTCTAGAAAATATTAGGCCAACTTACACAGATAGGAGATACAAGAGTTACATGACTAAACATTTGTTAAAGGATGTAAACGTGATGAATTGTTTGCTGTGAACTCCATGACAACTGTTCATTTTGTGGATACTGTTAAGAACAATACAACATGTGTGAAGGTAATTATTACCACAACATAAGGTAGTCTTATGAGGGTCCATACTCCACACTGACTTTGTAATAATGTAACACTAATTCATTGTCCCCTTTATAGACACGTGATGATTTCTGAAAACAATTTCAAGTTCTTGAAATTAAGCTCAGCTGATGCAGAACAGCGAGACACAGATCCCCTTTAGACTGTGTGGGAATGAAAATTTTTGCTGAACAAACAAAACACCTGTTCCTCCTCTTAAACCCCCAAAGACGTGAACTTGCAGTTATAAAAGCAGCGCCAATTCTCCTCAATTCAGCAAGCTCACTTCCTAAGACGGGATAAACTACTGAGACCAGTGGTAAGACAAAGTCCACATGAGCGCTGTTTCCTTGTCTCATTTCTGTCTCTTTTAAATACAACAAGTGTACTTCAATCTTATCTGTTATTGTGCTTTTTATGTCAAGGTTAAGACAGACTCTCTTAGGCTTTGTGCTTACTTAAAATAATCCAGAGAAACAAGTTTATAACATTTTGTCTGAACCTTTTTTATGGCGCTCTTATGATTCTTTGTCTGTCCAGATTTTCACAGGAACAATGTCAGCCATTGCCAACACCAAGAATGTTCAAATTGGAGACAACGAAGGGAAGGTTGGTGCTGAAAATGAAGTTGCAGTTGAAGGTAAATATGAGCGTGACTGTACTTTTCTGTCAGGTTGTATTGAGAGTTTCATTAAATCTTTCTCTCATCACTACTCTTACAGGTGGTCTTGGGAAAAAATGTTGCTCTGAGCAACACTGCTCACATTGATGTTACAGGGACGAATGCAGACACAGGATTGATTGGAGCAAAGAACAGCTATGATGTAACTGGTGAGTTATTCCTGATATTGCTGGGACCATGTAAACAGTTTATTTCTGATTAATTTCTCATGATTTAAAATATCAGCACCTCTAAGGCAGAAATCTGAGTTACTGTGGTTAACTTAATTTTAATATTTCAACAGGAGGACTGAAGGATGGAACACATCTTGGCAACACTTCCAATGTTAAAGTTGGTAATAACTCAGGATCAATTGGTGCAGGCAATCACATTAAGCTCAGCTAAGGTAAGTTGTCAAAGATTGATTTGCTGCATAACCCACAGTCTCAGACACTATCAGTCTTTTTATTTGTTCGTTCTCACTTTGTTTCTCTCCCTTTTAGGAAACAGCCCTTCAACAGATGGACAAAAAGACCACTCTTAAGATACAATTGAAATTTCTTAGTAGTAGTAGTAGTTGTTGTTAGTAGTAAGTAAAAACAAATGTTAAATTCCTGATTTAATGGCTAGTAAAGACTTAATGTAAAGAAAGTACAAATAAAAAGAGTCCATCTCCTCTACTGTCTTGTCTGGATATATTTACATTTTTTATTTTTATTTTTAATTTGGGGTGACACTGGTGCAGTGTTTAGCACGGTCTGCTCACAGCAATCCAGGCTCCTGGTTTGAACCTCAGCTGGTTCTTTCTGTGTGGAGTTTGTATGTTCTCCCTGTGTCTGTGTGAGTGCTCATCGGGTACTCCGGCTTCCTCCCATAATCCAAAGACCACCACTGCAGACTCTTGTTGTTTGTGAAATAGAATAGAAAAGAAAATGGCATATTTTCTAATAGGTCTAAACTCATTGTACAGTTGGATAATCATGTTTGTTTAAGCTTGTAGCTCAGCAATGGATAGGATTATAAGAAGGATCATAAATGTCATAAAGAAATTGCAAGCAGGATTTGAGACCTATAAGTATTACAGAGATTTAAATAGAATTCAACTAATAATAAATTGAAAGGAAATGAGTCCCTATCAGACTAGTCAATTAGTGACTGCGTGGCAGCAAGGTGGGGCTATATCCAAACCTATGGACAGAGCTGTGATTGGTGCTCTAAAGCTATTTATCTAATGGACGAAGGTAAAAATGTCAAAAAGCTTTAAAGACTTCAACAAGATCATTAAGCTGCTGTAGCAGTTGGATTTTTGATTTGTGATCAAACAGTTTCCAGACACCACATTGTTGATTCACAGGCTTTAGTTTAAAACCACTAGAACCTCAAGCTTCAGCTCAAACAGTGTCTGAGCTCAAATTCATGACGATCATCACTCATCACGGTGCTTTTATGTTTTCAGTGTGGAAATTCTTTTTAAAAACAAGTAAATCTGAAATTTAACATGACTGTCATAACCGTGTTTGAAATGTTTTTTTTTTTTTATATATGATTTATTTACTTAATTTTCAACAAGAAAATGCGCTCTAGACATAGGGCCTCAAACATATGTCATGGTAAACAAGATTCAAAAGTCTATTAAATGAAATTAAGTAAATGCAAACAGAGGCAGTCGAGTTGCCAAAAACAGGAGAGCAAAATTAGCGATACACATACAGTATGGACTCACAAACCCATGACCAAATAAAAATAACAGTAAGAAGTAAGAATGAATACATTTTAAAAATTACAGGACAGTGAGTCAAACACAGACTTCTAAAATGAAGAAGAGAAAGGATGGGACAGGTCCAGAACATGTGAGCGAGATCACCAGTCCCTGGTGACACTTGCTTTTGCACCAGTGGACTCTATACCACCTTGCATGGTATCAGAATTTGAGCACTGATGTATCAGGAGTGTGTTGTACAGCACTGAAATAGTACCTTTGAGGTAAGGGTTCATATTTAAAATGGTGTCAGTTATTGTAGAGGGATTGATAGCAGGGAAGCTATGGAAGCAATTTTAAATAAAGTCCGACTTCTAAGTATCTAAAGAAGTGGGTTTTCTGCTGCACTGAATGTGCCAGTTAGCTGATAGAAAGATGCCAATATTGCTTCAATCTAGAGATGTTTAAGAGATGCACTTCCACAGTTCTCCCAGGTTGTGAAATCCTCATCAATAATAAAATGAGGAAACCTAGGGTTAGAGCGCACAGGGGATAAAAGTGGAACTGCCTGGAATCTAAAATGACATTTCAACTGAGTCCAGATCTTGAGACAGTTCCTTACAACACTGTTACTGGAGTGGAGGGAGGCACAAAAGAGCCAACAGAGTCATTTCATGAGGAAAGCTCAATCTGGAGCCATGGTGGAGGTTGATTGTCAGTGTAACACCAGGGCAAAACAGACCACACAACAGCAGCCCAGTAGTAAGAAGTTAGGCAGTGCAGGACAACTCATTTCTTTGAGTGCCCACATTTCAGAATAAAAAGGGGTATGTGTTGCAAGAGATAAAGGCGCTTAAGAAGTACATTCATTTTTATACAATTTATCCTGCAAACACGAAATAAAAGGTAGAAGATGAACAGGTGAAGTCTTGACGCATTAATGTAAAGAAAGTTGAAATAAAAATAAAATAGTCTATCTGCTCTACTGTCTTGTCTGGATATGTTTATTTTTTTATTTTTTTATTTGTGACTGCTGTATTCTGAGGAATATTCAGTACCTTGAAATGTTTCTTATATTCTTCATCCACATAGTGATAAATCTGTTTTGAATGTCTTTGTCTGTATTGTTGTATCTAGGTTTTGTTTGAGAGCCGGCTAACCAGCAGTTATAAAATAGCTATTCCAGAATTTAACCAAAAAACTAAAACAATTATTAACTTAGAAAAAAACAAAACAAAAAAGGCTTTTGATACAGGCCTGCTATTGTATGCATCTCTCTCATGGGGCTGTCTGCACATTGCTGTTTTCAAAGTCCCCATCGTTAAATACTTAAACACAAGATTTTAATGTTGGGTCATATCATCCTGCTCCATACCTCTGGCAGCCTGTCTAACAGCTCTCATTGCTCAGCCTCACTTTGGGGAACACAGGCTGAGTGTGAGTGAATGTCAAAATGAATATGACTTTGCTCTACGATGCAAAGATACAGCAAAGAGAAAACAAACTCTTCCGTGGCAGATTGTTTTTCTAATAGACAGCTGCTGATGTAAGTGAGACTGTCGGTCAAAGAAGCTTTATATCTGTGCTATGTGCTTCAGATGACCTCCAACATTTGCAAATGAAACAAGAGATTATGTCAATATATTCGGTGTCTTTAAACCTTGAACTGTGCAGTTAAATTTTTAAATGTTTTAATAATAAATCGCTCAGTAATCAGTTCTCAGAATGAAACTCAGCTGACAAAATTTCCCCTTTAGACTCGGTGGGAAGATTTGAGCTGACCGTAAAAACTAAACACTGATTTCATAACTATGTTTATTTTTGTTACAGTTTTTATCTCAGCAGGAACAATGGCACACAGAATTGGTAACACCGAGAAGATCATTGTCAGGGACAACTCAGGGAAGATTGGCTCAGAGGCAGAGCGGGTCGTCCACTAATCAGATGATCGGCGGTTCGATCCCCGGCTCCTCCGGTCTGCATGTCGAAGTGTCCTTGGGCAAGACACTGAACCCCAAATTGCTCCCGAAGGCTGTGCCATCGGTGTGCGAATGTGTATGAATGGCTAGGTCCTTAAACTGATGAGCAGTTGGCACCTTGCATGGTAGCCAATGCCATCAGTGTATGAATGTGTGTGAATGGGGTGAATGAGATATGTAGTGTAGAGCGCTTTGAGTGGTCGGAAGACTAGAAAGGCGCTATATAAGTACAGTCCATTTACCATTTACCATAATGCCATCAGTATTAGCGGTGAGTTCAACCTATGCACAAACAGGTTGTTGTTGATGATATGATTATTATATGCTTATGTTGACATGATAATCCTGTAACACACAAAGACAAGGCAGCTCTGGATCCACTCCTTCAGGGAACACCGACAAGAAATGAAGTCAATATTGGTAACATAACTAATATGGCCATTGGAGAAAACATAGGAGACATCGGTGCAAATAACAACTGCAATGTCAGTGGTGAGTAATATATTTCATATTAGAGTTCATAAAAAGGAGCGCTTTAATGGTTTCTGATTGGTTAAACATGTAATAAAATTAGAACCTGTAAACTTACGATTCAAGTATGATTATATTTATTCATTATTCATTGTATTTCAACAGGCAGAAAAGGTGTCAAACTCAGTATTGGTAACATATGCACCATGAATACTGGATCCAACACAGGAGACATTGGTGCAGGGAACAACTGCAATATAATGGGTAAATCATCTGTCTCACATGATTTCTGTTTTGTTACTGATGCGTTCAGTGCAGTCAAAAAAGACAAGGGGCTGACATGGTGGTGTGTTTAGATAGCACACTGATACAGATATTTAAGATCTGCTGGGACATAATGAAGGCATCACTTATTTAAATGACCTCAAATGTATCTTTGACATACAATACTGAAACGGATATTTCTGCAGTAAGTTAATACTGTCCTGGCCAATATTAGAACTCTGGGAAATTATCACAGCACTGCAGTAAATATTGATGGATGCATTTTGATAAGCACTGATTTTTTTTATTATTCTCTGTATGTCAACAGGAGGTGAGGGAGTCAAAATAGCCATTGGCAACATAGGTAACATGACAGCTGTAGACAATGCAGGAGGCATTGGTGTAGGAAACAACTGCAATGTGAATAGTAAGTCCTGTAATTTATATGGCTGGAAAGGTTCTTATAGCTTTCATGATTTCTGACTGATGTGATGTGATTTTATGTATTTTTCATTGTAAACATACAGAAGGAAAGGGAGTAGAAATTAGTATTGGCAATGCAACAAACGCAGTGCTCGGGTCCAATGCTGGAGGGATTGGTGCAGGGAACAGTATTAACATTAGCCAATGTGAGTAAGACAGTTTGGACGTGTTCACATTGGTGGGCTTGCATTATTTGAAAGCATATATGCATCATTTTAAACTTTACTGTTGGCATTATCTAAAACATTCTTGTGTATTTGTCGTCACTTTGCTTGTCTCCACTTCTTCCCCCCAGAAATCGCAGAACAAAAGACCATGGACCACAGCACTGTACGTCCTAACATAAAGAAATAAATGCTAATTCATTCAAATCTGTGGACATGTTGATTGATCAGATTAATGTTCAAAAAACGTTTTTTTTAAAACACTTTTTACAAACTTGTCTGTCTGATTGTCTCGAATAAAGTTTTTTGGAGATAACTGTTTTATTGTCTTTATTGAACTATTTTGGAAAGTTTCACCTCTAAACAATGACAACTAAGTATTTAATAATAATTACTCTGGTGTGAATTAGTTATAAATCCTAATAATAAAACACAGGTATAGATGAGGGAAACAATTATTTATGAATGACACGTGCAGAAGAAATCAGTTTTAGGGATTGTATTTAATTACACCGACGGTCCAAATGTGACCTTGCTGCCGGTGAATGTGACAGTCAACTGAGGCTGCTGGGAAAACTTTACAGGTATTTGTTTAAAAAAACAAATATTAGGGCATATGATTACATAAGATGAAAAGTCAGAATCACCAAAGTAATGAGGGTTTATTCTCTGGGAAATGCCTGTAAAACTTTCCTTATATGTATCCAATAACTGAGAGAGATCATCCAGCCTGTGGTAGACTTTCTACTTGTTGTGACCTTCACAGTAAAAGGATCTCAACCTAACTAAACATCAAGATCAACACCAAGATACATCACTAGAAGTTTTCCTATGATACAGTGCGCCTTGTGGCGTGATGTTCTCTCCTGTGTCACTGCCAACATGATTACCAAAGGGAGGAATATATTTTTGAAGAAAGGGGAACACTGAGGTTGTTTTGGAGGTTCATGATGGCTCAACAACTTAAGACATTCAAAGACTAGAGATGTCCTGAGCCAATCCAGGCTAAAACAAACAAACAACAAACAAACCAAAACAGACCTCTTTGGTGTAACTATGTGCACCTCATTCTGCTAGCTTTGCTATCCTTAACATTAACTGGGCTCTGTAGTTATAGTATATTATAGTTATGGTATAGTTATATACCAGTAAAAGTAAAAAAAAAAAAAAAAAAAAAAAGAGAGATTTGGCTGCAGCCATATGAGTGATTCTAAAGATTCACTAAGGCAGACATCAGATCAGTTCAGGTGTTGTTAATAACTTTTATTCCATGAGTATTTTGATTCAGAGACTCCTAATGTTAGGTTCTGGATCAGGACCAAAAAGAAAAGGAACATCACCACTGCAATATTTTGGACTCTTGATGACCAAGTTTGCTTATCGCTTCCACTACTCACAGGGAACACGTTGTTGCAATCAGCTAAAAGTCACACATCTGACCACATGTCCGGTTTCACATTTGTTCTGTTCCGTCTCTGTTTGAATGTTCTCATGTGAAACTGCTGAAGAAATAGATTATCAGCCACAAGAAACGTGATGTTAATGAGTGATAACCACCATCATCAAACCATATGACATGGTTATGTTTTGGTGTCTATCTCTCACGTAGATCAGCTTTGACATGTTTTTTTCACCACATTTTGTTTTACTGCTCCTTTGTTCTGTGTTTTAAAAAAATCCTCTGCTTGAGTGCAGTCACGAGAAAGTGCATCAGAAATATATTCAGCCACGAGGTTACATGATTAATAGCATGTCCAGTTATCCACTTACCTGCATATGTGCATGTACACATAATCAGGTACAAACACCGGCGTGTGAAGTATGTCTATAGCCATGTTTCACACCACACTGCCCACTAGAAAAACCTAATCAGGTAATCTAACATGTTCCTCATATGCTAAAGTGTTTAATTACAGGTATTAGATAATGAGCTTTCTCAGAACTTTAGGTTCATGAATTTATGTAAATCACTGTTAGTCTGCTGCTTCTGCCTTCAGTGCAATGATTTCAGAGGAGTCATAATGGACTCAGATAATAAAGGATATAATAGAATAATACATAGAAGCTATAACTCGATTACGGCTGTGTAGTGTACATATACATTGCGGAAATTGTTCAGGCCACTACGTCATGAAGCTTAAATTTCATACTTAAACAGAACAAACTGTAAACAGGGAGGAATTTCAGAGAGTGAAAACTAAAATATTAAAGTTCTACCATTCTGTTCTTAGGTGATAAGAGATTTTTAAAGAAATCTCTTACTTACTTTCTGAGATGTTCATGTTCCTTCAGGAAGAGCTCAGTCCTTCTGTTATTCACTCCTGAACTGCTCTTGTAGGACCTGAATGAAAAAACATGAGAGAAACATCAAATGATCTGGAATTGGATTGACAAATAGGAACAGGATACATTTCTTGCCTTTCTTTAATAGAGAGAGTAGAGATCCAGGCAGGAATAATAGCTAATAGCTAACCTAATAGCTAAGAGTCTACAGCCATACTAGCTGGGCTTTGCGGCTGTATTTCAGCATTAGCTCATAATGACAACGCTACACAGAATTGAACAATGTACAGCCGAGGACAAATTAACATTTTTCCATAGACCCTTATGTATAAGAACAGTGTAAAAACAGTAATCACTGAATCAATCACTCAATTGAGTCCGCAACTTCTAATTCACTCCAAAGATGTCTTCACATCACATCCTAAATGAAGGATCTACCGTAAATTCCGGACTATAAGCCGCTATTTTTTTTCTACACTTTAAACACTGCGGCTTTTACTATGGTGCGGCTTATTCGTGTTTTTTTTCGTGGGCCGAAAACAGTTTGCCTAACAACAGTAGACCAATAAAATTGATGAGGTCCAGACAGAGGTCCAATGAAACTGTATGATCGTCATGTTTTTTCGTGGCACTAAAAAGCGTACTATCAAGCATACTATCACAACTATTGGAAATCATTCATTTCTACTAACCCTCATCAACATGGAAAATACTCAAAGAAAAGCATATGATGCGGCATTTAAGTTAAAAGTGATCACTCTGGCGTTTGAAGAAGGAAATCGAGCTGCTGCACGTAATCTTGGAATAAATAAATGAATGGTGAGAAGGTGGAGACGCCAGCGTGAAGATCGGGCCAATGCAAAAAGACGACAAAAGCTTTCACAGGTAATCATAGCAGGTGGCCCGAGCTTGAAAACTTTCTGGAAGACTGGGACAGAGAGCAGGCGGCCGCGGTGTTTCTACTGTACAAATCAGACTGAAGGCAAAAGCAAGGAGGCTTGGATGACAAGCGGGGAAAAATCTTTTACCAAAACAGGCCGCATGCGAAGAGCATCTTTAAATCAAGTCTGCCAGTGGATCCTAAATGCGTGGAGCTGTGTCAAAACATCAACCATCACCAACGCATTCCGAAAGGCTGGACTGCTGCGTGATGAAGAGGACGGTGCGCACTCAAGTGACATCGAAAATGAGGAGAGTGATGCAGTAAGTGATGAGATCCTGAGGCTGTTTAATTCCGACACGGAAGTAGAGGACTTTGATGGTTTCAGAAGGCGATCAGTGACTTTTCTGGTAGGATGCAGTATATAGCATATGTTTTTACCAGTTATTAGGAGATACTGGAATGCTGTTCATGTAATTTCATGTTCATTGTTTAAGTAAAAAAGCATAAGCAACGTAATTAGTGTGTTGCTGATACAAACGTATATTTCACGGTAGCTGCGTTACAGACACCGTTAGAAAAAAAGCATTTACAATATATTTGTTTATGTTACTTAGCGGATTAAATTTTAAAAAGTTAAAAAATCCTTACATGTGATAAAATTTGGATTTAAGTTCTCTATATAAACATAGTGATAAGAGTGTATGTTGTCCCTTACCTGTCCGCTTGTCACCCGCTGTCAGTGACTCATTTCTTACAGTAATAAAGACATATAATGAAAGAATTAATGAGTTTTTGAGCTATTTTTTCATATTACTACGTGGGATACCTGCGGCTTAAAATCCGGTGCGGCTTGTACAAGTACAAAATTGAGTTTTTTTTCTAAAATTAGAGTATGCGGCTTTTAATCTCTGTAGTCCGGAATTTACGGTATTTTCTAAAAATATCACAATAAATTCACTGTTTTGTCAAAAAGAGTTCTAGCCAAATAGAACAGAAGAAAAAGAAACAGAAGAAGCCTCCACCCAAAACAAGTCTTTGTTGCAATCAAAGGAGTATTTGACTGCCTCTTATTAACATGCCTGGATGCTGATTATGTACTTCCTGCATTAAGGCTTTGAAGTGATTAGCTCTCCTTTACCGACAGCTATGTCCTCCATCTCTTATTTACACCATCACTTCCCTATTTGGACTGATCATTAATTCATCAACCATTACCCCTTCTGCCCCCCACTGAATCCACACCTCTCATCTCTATGAGAATAATTACAATCCACTCTTATCCTTTGTGTCAACATGAGATCAGGACAATGTGTTCCTCTGCCTCTCTGTCTGACTGTTTTGCTCTCCATCTCTTCCCCTGATAAAGCATTTCTGTGTTTCAGGCAGGCCCGATGTAACCACTATCCCTCAGCTTTGGTTGAATGAAAGCCTTGCGGTTTGATTTACTGTAGAAGGCACTTAGGAAAGATATCCCAGAGAAGAGAGAGAGGCCGATGGAGAGAGAGAGAGAAGGAGATTGGCTAATAAGAAGAGGTGCCTCTTATTTAAGAATGAAACATAATAGAAGGAATGGAGACCATCACAGGGTGGAGGAATTAGAGAAACTAGACTTTTCTGCCCCCTAAAGGATAACACAGCAAAGGTCCACAGATGAAGAGGGAGCGATGGGGTTACAAGAAGAAGAAACTGAATAGAGAAAGGATGGAAGGACTGAAGCAAAGAAAGTTTGGCTGTGCCAATAAAATGCAATCTTACTCCACACATACATGTAATAATTTTAATATAACAACAGGATTGAGCTTTGGAAATAAAGTTCAACATGACAAAATACTTTGAACTGATGATTTCCCAGGAGGTGAAATTAGTAGAGGCCAGACACACAAATGTCAGCAGAGCATGGGTCTTAGACATAAGATTAAGGTTTATTCAAAGAAGGGTATCTTGATGGGGAAAAGATCTAACCCGAAATGACCAGCATCAAAAGATGTGATAGAGAACCAATCCACTTACAGAATTATGGGTTAGAAGGAGAAATTAGCCCTTTCTTGTAGGACAGGTGTTATACTGTGAGGGAGCTGTGCATTTGAATTGTCAACAGTTCTTATTTTTTACATGCATGTCTTGCAAAAGTCGCCCAAACTGTTGAATGGAGAAAAGATCTTTTCTTGTAAAAAGTGACTTACTCAATGTCTCTGTGAACGGAGCCCAGCAGGTCCTCTCGCTCTCGCAAGCTCAAGAAGTTGCTCTTGGTTTTATGGAACTCATGAGTATAGTCCTACAGGATAAAATATAAAATAAGAATCAGCAAGATCTGATCATACTGTTATAATGACAATAGAGGGATTCATAAAGACAAAATGTTACAAATACATAAATGTCTCTTCAATATATGAAACATGCTTAAAACAACATACATGTGGAGCTGAAACACAGTATGAGAAATAATACAAGAAAGTGAATTAATTATATCCATCCATCATCTCTAACTTCTTATCTTCATCAGGGTCACAGTGGAGCTGGAGTCTATCCCAGCTAAATTTGGGTAAGACACAGGGGACACCCTAGACAAGTCACCAGCTTATCACAGGACACAGAGACAAACAACCATTTACACTCACATTCACACCTACAGACAATTTGTAGTCACTAATTAACCTGTTCAGGTTCATGTCATGAGACTGTGTGAGGAAGCCAGAGTACCCAGAGAGAACCCACACAGACACGGGGGGAACATGTAAACCCCACACAGAAAAGCCCAGCTGGGGTATGAACCGGGAACCTTTAGGCTGTGAGACAACAGTGTTAACCACTGCACCTCAATTAATTCTATGTACCTGTAAAATATCTCTATGTCTCTGTAAGGTGTGCATCAATGCTGCATGTTGTGATGAAGTTCCCGGAGTGTTTGTGTATTCTGCCATTCTGTTGTTGACTGCTGTGAGCTGCAAACAAGAAAAGAAGATAGCACTGACATCATGAGGTAACTCATGTTAAAACAACTTTTCAGAATTTGAATAACTTAGCAAAATGATAGTTTTCATTAAGTTTTTATAGTATTATCATGAGCATACACTGGAATTCTAACAGTCTGAACAAGCTGCAAGATAATCTCTTGATGATGATCTCCAAGCAAATACAAGATGACAAGAGCTTTGATTGGCTGTTCACTTTCTTCCTGAGTGAATTACAGGTCAGTTTACACTTTTTCATCACACCATATTTATCACCTGAGCTTGAGGCTTCAACAGTGATCATGAAGGGAATCTTAAAATCCCTTCAATTACAGCTATCAACGATCATATTTATCTAACTCTTGACTTACATTGGCCAAGAGCTGCTCCAGCTCTGTAGTCATGGCAACAAGCATATTGTCTTGAGACGATCCACCAGAATCAGATCTGATTTAAGGATGGGAGGGAAAGGATAAAAAAAGTCATGTCAATGTTAATGTCAGACAAAAAGTGTAGAGACTAGTGCAACACAATTTCATTTTCTACATTTCTAAAGGATAAAATTTTTTTTATCTGAGTGGCTGTGCTCAGCATGGTGAACTCTGTGTTCATGTTATAATGTGGCCTAGATTCAAGTGAATAAATTAAACACCCTATTGTTGAAAACTACAAAATATTATATTACTATTACTACTATTGTGTTTCATAGAAATGTAAAATAATGCTTTATTCATTATAAAACTATGTGTTTATGGTAGACAGCAATAGAAATACAGTAAATTCAATAAAGCACTGCTATTAAATTTACTTCCCACAGATTCTGAAACCACAAACAAATTCTTAAACAGATTTGAGCCAGTAAAGCTTATAGACATACACCTGTACACAAATATACATACTGTATCTAAATTCTATATACGTGACCTGCTGTCTCTTGCCCTCTGGTCCCGGCTGCTGCTGCTGCTGTAGCTGGTGCAGAGTTTACTGAAGGACACCAGTTTCAGGTCCAGCTCGTTCTCCAGCTGTCTGGCCTGTTTCCGCAAATCTGAGCAGAAATTCTCCCTTTTTAATAATTGTGTTTATTTTGTCTTTCCAGCTTTAGCAGCTGTACAGTCAGTGTGGGCTGTGGAGGACTCACTGCTGCTAAAGTGGATGTGTGGTGGAAACACTGTTTGGTTAGCATCAGGTGCAAACGTCATTCATTAGTCAAACTTTGAATCAGTTCCTCCTGTAACCAGGCAGTCAGCAGAGGTTTTGAAAAAAAAACACACCAAGTCAAACACACGTTTCCAGACAGCTGAGTCACCTGGAAGAGGAGCGGAACATCAATAACTAACATTAATAACTGATAACTGCTCACAACTGTTCCTGGTGTTCAAATGCTAACAGGCTAACAGATTAGCCTGTGCTAAATATAGCTCGTCCCCGCGGGACATAAAGTGTATAAACGTGTGTGACGTGTTACAAGTCAGTGGAGGAGCCTAACAGACGCGGTGTAACAGCGTTTACCTTCCCAATAGTTGCTGCTGGATGCCATGTTTGTTGTTGACATGTCATCATCAGTCGTCAAGACGAAACAACTGTCGCGTTTGTGATTGGAGTCACAGCGGCCTCTAGTGGTTTCCGGCGGCGGAGGCCATCACTGACTGAAGCGGATCAATAGCTCACGGCTGGCACGTGCGCTCATTATTATCATTATTATGATCCCGAGGGTCCAAATAATTTACAATAATTAGTGATAATTATTTCATTTTAAATAGGTTGTTTGCACTGTTTTTCTGAGACCCACACTGTCACAGAGCTTGGCCTGCTACATCAGATGCCATAAATATCACTCTCAGGTGATGATTTCTTACAGGTTAACAGAAAAGATTGCTGGCCCTTTCACACAAATAAAATGTATTTATTTAGAACTAAATTAAATATTTTGAATTAAGTATGCAATTCACAAGACTAGTAAAATAAATATGACCATACAAAAATCTTTAAAATATATACTGTAAAACACAAAAGTTGAAAAGTTTTGTTTTGGAAAAAAATTCAGACAAATGCAACAACCAGCAAGAACTTTTATTTACAATTAAAGCTGCACTAAACAGCGCCGGTCCTGGCCACATTTGCGCCCTGGGCAAACAGACATTCAAAAACTCCTCAGAGTCCAGAGCTCTTCTGAGGTTTTCGGCGTATGTGTCCATTTCCTTTACTGCATCCTTGCTCATGTTTTTAGCGAGGAGATGAGACAGCACCTGTTTCTCACTGATGAGCAGTGATGCCACAGTTACTTTGAAAGAGTAATCTGACTACTGACTACTGCTCGAAAAAGTAACTTAGTTACGTTACGTTACAAGACATTGACAAGATAGACGGTCCGGCCTAAAAGATGGACATCTGGCCACCCTACTTACAGCAGAGACTGATCCCCCACCCCCTCAACATAAAAATGACTACCAGTTATGCCAATACTCACTTTTATTGACATCAAAAACAACAAAATGTCAAAAACATCTGGAACAAACAAAACTGACAGGGACATTTGAAAACTACTTCCTGAAAAAGGCTTTCACCTACAATTTTTTATGATAGATAGATAGATAGATAGATAGATAGATAGATAGATAGATAGATAGATAGATAGATAGATAGATAGATAGATAGATAGATAGATAGATAGATAGATAGATAGATAGATAGATAGATAGATAGAATAGATAGATAGATAGATAGATAGATAGATAGATAGATAGATAGATAGATAGATAGATAGATAGATAGATAGATAGATAGATAGATAGATAGATAGATAGATAGATAGATAGATAGATAGATAGATAGATAGATAGATAGATAGATAGATAGATAGATAGATAGATAGATAGATAGATAGATAGATAGATAGATAGATAGATAGATAGATAGATAGATAGATAGATAGATAGATAGATAGATAGATAGATAGATAGATAGATAGATAGATAGATAGATAGATAGATAGATAGATAGATAGATAGATAGATAGATAGATAGATAGATAGATAGATAGATAGATAGATAGATAGATAGATAGATAGATAGATAGATAGCCGGCCCTCACTTTCATTGCGCCACGGGGTTTCCATCGCACCCTCTGACTCGCGCGCGCGTTAGACTCCTTGGTCCGTGTTTCAAGAGGGGTCGGGTGGGTTGCCGACATCGCCGCAGACCCCTGGCGCCTCCTTGTACGTGGGCCGGTCCCCGCCCTGGGCGACGCGACGCGGTCGGGGCCCACTGAGGACAGTCCGCGAAACATGCAAAAAAGTAACGCATCTAATATTAGATACGTAACTGTAGTCTGACTACTGGTTTTGAAATAGTAGTTGCGTTAGACTACTCGTTACTGAAAAAAGTAGTCAGACTACAGTAACGCGTTACTAAGTAGCGCGTTACTGGCATCACTGCTGATGAGACAAAATGAAACAGCGATTAGTAAAAGGACATTCACACTGAGAGGTTGTCATGGACAATGTACAAACAATACATATAGGTATTAGCACTCTCCTTATGTTTGTAGCATACCTCAAGTCATACTGCACTCTACGGTTGTACAAGTCTGTGGCTCTGTCAATTGAACATTGATGGACAGCAGAAAGGGCGTGGACTGTTGCCTATGTCATGAGATGAACAAAAGGACATCTTTTAATTTGACAATAAAGTAGTCTGTTGCAGTTAACAAGATATTAACCATAAGTTAAAGACTGACAACAGTAATAATACAAAATATGTTAATATGATAAATAAGAAAGTTTTAGAATTTACCTCTGGCAGAAGCACATCCATAACAAATGCCACTTGATCGTGACATCTAGTTGTCTGTGGTTCAACCAGGGCTGTCAAGAAGTCCAGCACTCTGTCCAGCTGCTCATCATCCTCAAAGAAAAATTTCACCCTGCCCTTTGATGATGCCCAGGAGGATACAAATTTTCCAGCGATGACCGCCTGTAAACATATATATTTTTTGGGAGGATGCTCAAAGTAATGTACACACACTAGGCTAACAGAAAATGTTTCACTTAAATAATTCATTTATCATGTTTTGACCAAAATTAGTTACAGCATGCGACTCTAGATTTCAAACTCACTTCAAGATGTTGCAGCAGGCCTTTATCCTGAGTGATGCACCGTGCAGGAAGGTCACTGGTGACTCTTCTTTGGTGTTCAGCTTGCTGAGCCCTTTCCTAAAATTTGATTAAATAGCATTTAGATGTTAAACGTGATTATTCCGGCTAAGTATATTAAATAAGATTTGTTGTTTCTTGATCCTTTGCATGTTCTCACCACAAGCCTGTTGAAACATGTGTCTTCACTCAGGACAACATCTCTGGTTGTGGTGACGTCATGTTGGTGCATACTGTCATTATTGTCCTTAATGAAGTCACACAAAGACATCACTTAGTGCACAGCTGTAAACAATGGATATTTTGTTCTCATGCAATAATCGTCACTCACATTAACCTGCTCTCTGCGTGGAAAGCTGTACGGCCTCTTGTTTTACATGTGGTCAGTGGCGGGGTCTGTGTCCTGTGGAAAGCAAACCATAATTGTGTCAGTTTGTTTAATGGGATCCACAGAGGATTAACATTTGCACTTATTATTTCACCCCCATTGCAAATTATTTAATTATTGATTAAATGTACAAACTTTCTGCTTTTTACAATAAACAAATCAACAAAAAACATTGGAAAAGCTAATGACAAAACACGATAATCGGGGGATTTTTCAAGATGTGACACATCACTTTTTATGACTACTGCTGTCTCAAAATAATTCAATCCCTGCAATGAAATCCCTCATAAGAGCACACATTTGCAAAACTGGTGTTGTACACTTGATGCAATTTATCAATAGCTTCATTAGTTATATCAGGTGTGATTCAGATATCACTTCAAATAACTGTACTGGCTAGAGATTTGTAAATGGTGACGTTTAAGTACATGTCAGAAATGTTCCTGAGTGACAGAAAAATACATCTCTTGCAAAAATGACAGATGTATTCTTGAATCTTGAATCCATTTGAGTTGTCCATGTTTGATTTGTTTAATGCCAATTTCTGAAAGCTTGATAATTTTGCTAATACACCGATTCTGCAATAGGGGTGCAATAATTTTGAACGCAACGGTATAATAACACAGTACCATCGAAAACATATTGCATCGTGTACTATAAATGTTTATGTAATAGCTGTTTGAGTGGTGACCTATTTTCAAACAGGAGTGATGGATACTGTGTAAGGTGTTCACTGACCATGGTGCTGCTTTCATGTTTTCTTTTTCGTGTGATCCTGAATACCGGTGGTACATTGTCTCGAAGGGTTGCCTGTCCTTCTTCTGTAAAATGGGCAAACTTCCTTTCATACCTGCAATTAACATACATTTTCATGACCCAGAATCAAGAGATAAGTGTTACCATAAAGTGTTCTTAATAATTAAATTAAAAATTGAGCCCTGCAGCGTACCCTTCCAGCCCAAGGTTTTCTATTAGGACAATGCACCACCATCTTCTCAGGAGACACATGTCATCCTAATAAAGAGCACAGTTACTCAATGAGGACACATTTTTTTAATAGTATATATATATATATATATATATATATATATATATATATATATATATATATAAAAAACAAAAAGTAGTGATATCATTTTTTTTTAATTTTTTAGGATACTCACAACACTGATGTAACTGTTGCTACTTTAATTTTCATATTCATTTAATATTCCTTTTTTATTTTGTATAAGAAACTCATTTTGTGAATTATCTGGTTATTTTTGTAATTGTTCACATGCTTCTATTATGAAAGGCTAAGGGTACTTTTATTTTGAAGCCTACGTTGAGCTGTCGTGCCTGTAGCGTTTTGCCTAACGGCAGAGAGAAGCAAGCGTGGTCACTCCGTGACACACAGCGGCCCAGCTTAGGTGTGATGCTGTCGAGCTGCATAGTTAAAAGGTTACATGGTGAAGACAGAAGAATTAGACTTCCTTTCATGGCATGCAGCCAACGAGGCATTTGTTTGTCTTTATTTTTTGTAATGAATGTTTACTTGAGAATATCGAGTGTGTTAATAATGTGAGCTGTAATACTACGTATTCCTAGTTTCACGGTTTGCGGAGGTCTTTGGACGGTTGTGGAGAGTTGAAGACTTCAATAAACCTGTTGAAGAAATCACTTGCGTCTGCACATGCTTGGGAGGGAGTTATAGTGAAACTCGGGCTGTTCACCGACGGCAGTGAAGCAGCAACTTCAAGAACGAGCTAACATCAACCCGGTGGCTAGCTACGGACTGGCAGATGAGTGTGCATTTAACATGTGGTTGATCACGCCATAAGAACGTGGACATTAACGTTAAGAGTTTGCTAAGCAATAGCCTTTTAAGAGTTGCTTTAAAGGTTCATGAACAAGATGGCTGATTTATCTGCGTTAGTGTAATGTATTTGCCCAGTCAACATTGAATTTAAGATTGCTAAGTTTAAGGTTTAAAGTTAAAGGTTAATACTATTCAAGTTGCATGATAAATGTTTGAAAGTTAAAGGTGAAAATATTTAGTTTTGAATTTCACAATTTAAAGTGTGTTTTGGTAATGTAAAGTGAAGGTCATTTGCCATTGATATTTTGCCATTGGTATTTAAGTTTTCAGAGGTGTTCTAAGACAACCATTTATTTCAGTTTTAATTTCAGTTTGTAACATTTTGAGCTACTTGAGCATATTGGTACCTATAAGATTAATGCATAACATTTAAACACAAGGACATTTAAGAGACTTTTGCATTTAAAAAAGGCAAACTTTATTTAGTTTTACCTTTTTGAAGATATTCACTCAGTTTAAGTCAGTTAATTATGTTAGAGTCAAGTGAGTCCACTACTCAGGTAGGGGATGGTGTTAGGGAAAGTGAGAATCTTCATGGCCCTTCCGAAGATGAAGCAGGCGATGCTAAACCTCAGCAGGAGGAAGCGCAGCAGCCCAGACGTGGTGAACGAATACGTACACTAACAGAGAAGGGTCAAGCAATGCAAGATGAGAAAATTAAAGGACTCCAACAAAAGTTCGACTACATTTACAGAAAATGGAGAACACAGGTTAAACTCTCTAAGCAGTCATTAACAAAGTCATCACAGTTATCAGAGAGCGTGCTTAATGATATCCTCGGAGATGTCAGAGGCCTTTCTGCTAATGTGCAGCGCATCTATGACGATCTGCGCAGAGTCTCAACGCCAGACCAAGACGTGCGGCGAAAGGTAGATCTGTGTGTAGAGGTTTCGAGCTTCATCCTTTCTAGAGCTTCAAGTTGCCTGGATGGAAAGATTCCAGAAGAAGAAGAGCAAGATTGGCCAGAAGCAGGCTCGCTTTGGAACTCGAGTAGAAGTGAAGTCGACTCGGTTACCTCCATCTTGAAGGGTCCCTCAGAGCGGTCAAGAGAGTCTTCCGTAAAGCGCCAAGAAGCGGCTGCGGACGCTGCAGCAAGCCAAGCTGTTCTACAAGTGTTACAAGAACAAGAAAGAGAACAATTGGAACTACAGTGCCTAGAAGCAGAGGCTAAAAGGAAGATAACGGCTCAAGAGGCAGCGTTCATAAAGCGACGCTTAGAGAGAGAAGAAGAAGAAGCCAGAATGAAAGCTCAACTAGAGGAAGAGCACACAGCTCTACAGATAACTTTAGAACAAAAATGAAGAAAGATAAAGCAATTGGAAGCAGTGAAGGAGCTTAGTGCAGCACGTGCAAGATTGCAGGTGTATGATCAAGGTTTGGACATAAAAGAAGAACCTAAAGACATTTTATGCCATGAGACAGTAGCAGACATTAAGCCACCATTTCCTACAAGTTGTCTGCCCTCATCTGTACCTTCTGCCCCACAACCTGTGATCAACTCCTCGAGTCAGAGCACAGCTGAGCTCATAAAAGGTACTTGCAGATGCTTTAAACAACAATAGGATTCCAGTTCCTGAGCCCTCAATATTCAGCGGTGATCCGTTGAAGTACAGTGATTGGAAGCTGTCGTTTAAAACTCTGATCGATCAGAAGAATATTCAAGACAAAGAGAAGATATACTATCTTCGCAAATATGTGAGCGGACAAGCTAAGAATGCACTGGATGGCCATTTCCTCCTTGGAACCTAATCTGCTTATGCTGCAGCATGGGAGATTTTGGAGGAGAGATATGGAAACCCATTCACAGTTGCAAAGGCATACAGAGACAAACTTCAAGCCTGGGTCAAGATTGGACCTAAAGACAACTCTGAGCTAAGAGAGTTTGTTGACTTTCTCCAGAGCTGTGAAGCCGCCATGGTCCATGTCAAGGCACTGGAGATCCTGAATGACTGTAATGAGAACAGGAGGATTCTCATGAAGTTACCGGATTGGCTAACCGCAAGATGGAACCGGAGAGTCATGGAAATGGAGGAGCAGAGTGGCCAGTTCCCCTCCTTCAGCCAGTTTGTGAAGTTCCTGATAAGAGAAGTGAAAATAGCCTGTAACCCAGTTACATCTTTGCAAGCACTAAAGCAAGGTGAAACTGAAAAGCCAAAGCAACAAAGACAACAAAATGTTAAAGCAAAGACATTGACTACAACTTCTAATGAAGAAACTGTGAAAATGTGCGTCTTCTGTAAGAAGAATAGGCATACCTTGCACATATGCAAGAACTTCGCAGAGAAAGACATTCCAGATAGAGTGAAGTTTGTGCAAGCAGAAAAGCTATGCTTTGGGTGCCTCAAAACAGGTCATCTCTCAAAGAGCTGCAACAGCAGGAGTGTTTGTGACACCTGCAACAAGCGACATCCTACCTGTTTGCACGAGGAGAGAGACAAAGTAGAGCAAAAGCCACCACAAGTTAAGCAAAGCCAAGCTCAAGGGAAGTCAAATAACCAAAATCAAGAAAAGAATAAAGCAAAACCTCAAGCACTGCAACCCAAAGAAACCACCACAGCTTCTACTCTACGAGTCATTCAGGATGGAGCTATTGTGCAAACCGCTGCAATAATTCCTGTCTGGCTATCGTCTGCCACTCAGCCAGCACAAGAGGTGCCTGTATACGCACTATTAGATTCCCAAAGTGATACAACTTTTGTGCTAAGTGAAGTAGCTGATGCTTTGGAGGCAGACAAAGAACAAGTCAAGTTGAAGCTCTCTACTATGACGTCAAGAACTACAGTAGTTAATTCTCAACGAGTAAAGAATCTGCAGGTTCGAGGCTTCTACTCTAGCAAAAGAATCAGCTTACCACCGTCCTACACGCGTGACTTTATTCCAGCCAACAAAACTCACATTCCGACGGGCGAAACGGCAAAGGCTTGGTCACACCTAGAGCACCTCCAAGATGAAGTAGCCCCTCTGCAAGACTGTGAGGTAGGTCTGCTCATTGGCTACAACTGCTCAGAAGCGTTGCTCCCCAGAGAAATCGTGTCTGGCCAAGAAAATCAGCCCTATGCACAACGCACAGATCTCGGATGGAGTATTGTCGGCCATGGGAATCCCTGCGTAGAGTATGGAGACGCAATTGGAATCAGTCACCGCATAGTAGTGAGGCAAGTGACGCCAAGAGTTGACTCTTCTCTCAATCTGAAGACAGAAGTTCATTATGTGAACAGATCCAAAGTCAAGGAAATGACTCCTTCAGATATCATCAAAGTCCTTGAATTGGACTTCTCAGAAAGAGCTAGAGAAGAGGATCCTGTGTCTCAAGATGATCTCAAGTTCCTGTCCAAATTGAGAGAAAATATAAGACAGAAAGATGATGGTCACCTTGAAATGCCATTGCCGTTCAGAGAAGAGAGAGCAAAGCTACCCAACAACAAAATGTGCGCAGTGCATCGCTTACACTGTCTTGAAAAGAAGTTACGAAAGAATGAAGCATATTACAAAGAATTACCTGTCCGAGAATGCAAGGTGGGAGAAGTTAAAGATGATGATCCTGAGCTTCGCAAGGCTCTAGTGTGTAACACTAAGGCAAAAGAAGACAGGTCTCTACTCGACCGCCTTGAGAAGTTTTCTGACTGGTCGAGGCTAGTACAAGCAGTTGCCAGATTGAAACGACGAGTCAAAGAACACAAAGGTGAGAAACAAAGAACGAATGAGAGTACAAGTTTAGAAGAAAGGAAGGAAGCAGAAATTGCTATCATCAAGCTAGTTCAAGAGGAAGCGTTCCCAGATGAGATAAAGAGCTTGAAAGTAAGGGAAGTTATAGCCAAGACCAAGTACAGCAACCTGAACAAGTTGAGTCCAGTGTTGGATGAAGAAGGAGTGCTAAGAGTGGGAGGACGCTTGAGCCAAGCCGCGTTACATCCACACGTAAAGCATCCAGCTATACTTCCAAAGAACAGCCATATATCAGCACTACTTATCAAGCACTTCCACGAAAGAGTGCATCATCAGGGACGTGGACTCACTTTAAACGAACTGCGAGCTAACGGATGGTGGATCCTAGGAAGCAGCAGCGCAGTATCGTCACACATCTTCAAATGTGTCAAGTGTCGAAAGTACAGAAGATGTACTGAGGAACAAAAGATGGGTAACTTACCTCAAGACAGAATGGAAACAACCCCTCCGTTCACAGCCGGCATAGATTGCTTCGGCCCTGTCTATGTAAAAGAAGGGAGAAAAGAGATTAAAAGATATGGACTTTTACTCACATGTCTATGTTCAAGAGCTATTCATATAGAAGTGCTCGACGACATGACCACTGACGCGTTCATCAACGCTCTAAGAGCGTTCATTGCCATCAGAGGAAATGTTCGTCGGCTTAGAAGCGATCAAGGAACCAACTTCATCGGCGCAAGGAGAGAGTTTGCACAACTCATGAAAGGAATGGATGGAGACAGAGTCAAGGCTCTAGGATGTGAACTTCTAATGAATCCCCCAGCGGCAAGCCATATGGGTGGCATCTGGGAAAGGCAAATCAGAACTATAAGGAGTGTTCTCACTGCCATTCTCGATGAGTCAGCACAAAGATTGGACAGCTCTTCTCTAAGAACTTTCTTATATGAGGTGATGGCAGTTGTCAATAGCAGACCACTTACCGCTGAACATTTGAATGACCCATCCGCACCCGAACCTTTGACTCCGAACCACATTCTGACGATGAAGTCCACAATTATCCTTCCTCCACCTGGACAGTTCGTCAAAGAAGACCTGTATCTTCAAAAGAGGTGGCGCAGAGTTCAATATTTGGCCAATGAATTTTGGATTCGTTGGAAAAAGGAATATCTGCTGAGTTTGCAACCCCGACAAAAGTGGCAGAAGACAAGAAGAAACCTGAAGGTGAATGACATTGTGCTTTTGAAGGATGAGCAAGCACCACGTAATGAATGGAAGCTGGCCAGAATAGCAGAAGTCTATCCCGAGTCAGATGATAGGGTGAGAAAAGTCAGATTGCTGGTTAGTGACACCACATTCAAGGACAAGGGTAAACATACAACTAAAACAGTGTTTCTTGATAGACCCATACACAAGCTTGTGACCTTGATTGAAGCAGATTAAGATGTTTAATGTTTTCATCATTCCTTGTTGAGTGGTAAAGTTCTTTGAGAATGTTTAAGAGTTGACTTGCAACAGTATTAAGTTGTGAAGTATTGAGAAATCCCACAGTAAGATTGTTGTGATTTGGTGGGAGTGTAACTGTTGCTACTTTAATTTTCATATTCATTTAATATTCCTTTTTTATTTTGTATAAGAAACTCATTTTGTGAATTATCTGGTTATTTTTGTAATTGTTCACATGCTTCTATTATGAAAGGCTAAGGGTACTTTTATTTTGAAGCCTACGTTGAGCTGTCGTGCCTGTAGCGTTTTGCCTAACGGCAGAGAGAAGCAAGCGTGGTCACTCCGTGACACACAGCGGCCCAGCTTAGGTGTGATGCTGTCGAGCTACATAGTTAAAAGGTTACATGGTGAAGACAGAAGAATTAGACTTCCTTTCATGGCATGCAGCCAACGAGGTATTTGTTTGTCTTTATTTTTTGTAATGAATGTTTACTTGAGAATATCGAGTGTGTTAATAATGTGAGCTGTAATACTATGTATTCCTAGTTTCACGGTTTGCGGAGGTCTTTGGACGGTTGTGGAGAGTTGGAGACTTCAATAAACCCGTTGAAGAAGTCACTTGCGTCTGCACATGCTTGGGAGGGAGTTATAACTGAAGTCAAAACAACCATCCATGACAAAGTACCAGGCATACTGTAGTGATGATAAATTCCCAATCAATACATGTAAGACACAGGGAATATCTGACAGCTGACTACTCTGTGAAAGTGGGCACACATTTACACTGAAATATGTAGTGCAGATCATTACAATAAATGGCATTTTTGAAAAGGCATGACATACTGCATAGATAGAAAACGGAGCGCTGTCCTGAACAAGAAAAAAAACAAAACAATTATGTGCCACATTACTTTATATGATGTTACCCTCACTCACCATTATCATGAAGACACCACAATCATTGCCATGTGTCTGCTCAGGAACACCCTGTATGTCAACAAATAGTAGACACTTACAAATCAATTTGATAGTGATATAGCAGGCAATACCTCCAAATCCAGAGCAGTCTTCTCTGTCCAGGTTCCCACAGCAACCCGCTGTGCAACACCTCTGAGTAACAGAAAAACACAGCAATGTAAAACACAAGTATACACTGCTATAATTCTGTTAGGGAGTATAAACAAACGCAGGGTTCTCGCCAGCGCTTTATATGGTTGCGGCCCGCTACGCTAAAATTTCAGACCGCCTGGACCGGCGCTGCCGTTACTCTAAAATAAAATCCTGGTGAGAACCCTGAAACGGATGGTATGTCACAATATGAACAGTATCAAAATCTGTAATCCACAGAACAGGGAACATGTCCAAGAACTGGACCATGCAAATCTGTAAGTATTTATTATTTCCTAAAGTTCAACAAGGAGGATTTCTTTCTGACTCCCTTTCCTTTTGATTGTCTATTTTTCTATTGTCAATTTGTATATTTCAGTCCATTTCAGCTCTCTATAAGCAAATCTTGTCTGATCCTATAACCATCTTTCAGTGCTTGGTACATTTATTGTCACAATGCCTCCTGATTGAACTTATGTTTTGAGATTTTTCTGAACATTGGCAGGTCTGGGTAACGTGACTGCCAGAACACACAACACTGGCAACCTTAACAGATTCCTGTAGGCCTGACTGGAGAAACCCTCTGCTCTTCTGAAGTAATGGGAATCCAGAAAGAAAATTTTTTTCTGGAGTGGCCTCATTACCTATAGAAAATATACAGTCTGTACAATAAGCAAAAAGCCACAGCAAACTCACAAATTACTTCAAAGTTAAAATACAGACATCATCATCCACAACATATGTCTTCACATGTTCTGTTGATATTGTATGTTGCTCTCAAGATTATGTTCTGTAAATGGTATAATGTCCTTACACTAGGGATGTAACGATACACTCAACTCACGACTCGATTCGAGTCACGATTTTTTTTTCACGATACGATTTTTTCACGATTTTTTAAGATCAAAATGAGCTACAGACAAATTCTGACAAAATAAAATTATCTTTTTATTTATAGGAAAAACAATCTCTCTTTACAGAAACTCTTAAACTGTTTGTGTTCTTATTAGGGCTGCCAGCAAGCAGCTGATCTGACCATTACCTTTCAGCTTGAAGTATGAGCTAACTGAAAATAAAAACAATTAAGATGATAGCTCATTAACCCTTTAATGAGAGTCCACGGCGCCGGGAAACGGCGAGGTCCGGGTGCTGTAAACGCAGAGCCGGTCGCGGGCACCGCCGCGGAGGAAATGCGCCCGGCGGGGGCCAGCCAGCGCCGGGGAGAGGTCCCACGAGGGGATCCTCCCGCACCCTGCGGCCGTCCCTGACCCGTGCTTAGTCCCCCGTGCAGACTGCGCGGAAGTTGCGGAGAAGTTGCGGTGATTGGTTAAAATTGCAACACCGCCCTGAATTCACGGGGATTCACTGAAGTTGCGTTGAAGTTGCAAATCGCAACATCGTGAATTCCTGGAGGGTCTGTGTTATGGTATCATTTACTGTACAGTCAGGCCTGACGCCGATTACCACTACTGCGCATGTGTGTAGGGGTGTGTGTGTCTGTGAGACACAGAAAGGCAGACGCGGCAGTGGAAGCTGCAGCCACAACGTGACCTATTTCTAATAAAAAAAAACTTACTCTCGCATTCGCCAAGAATCGCGATTCATTTTTTCTGTGAACCGGTGCGAGTCGTCACGCATTTGTACCGATTTTAATCGTGTCACGATGTATCGTTACATCCCTACCTTACACACAGCAGAAAATGGCCTGGAATCCACAGGGGTATGATGAGGGCATCTTTCTGGACGGCATCTTTCTGTAAAAAAAAAAAAAAAAATTTTTAAAATGCTACTTTTATGAACACTCGAAAAAAAGGTTAAAATCAGTTATGCATGATGAGGGAGTACATGATATTGAGTAGTGATTTGTTAGAAATAATAGCGTTGCAAGGCTAAGAGACATATTATTTAGCTTAGTGTTTGAAATATCCTTGCATTAAATTTTCTTAAGATCTTAAATCTATCTTTGACACATGTCATTTAGGACCAGCAAAAACTTTTCACAAAATGACTATTTATTTTGTTTAATTACTGGGAAATGGAGCAGGGGATGGCAGATGGTGGGAGGGAGCCATGTTGAGGTGACATGCAGGTCAGCGACAAAAACATCCCTTCCCTGTAGATTGAAAGCATACCAAGATTTTGTCAGTGCTAGAAAATGGTAAAACATGGCTCAATATCACCTATCAATACATCTATGTAATGCATACACACCAAGAAATTCCCTTTTCATCCAGTTTTTATTGCCAACCCTACACTGGTCATTCAATTCTATAAAAGTTACTAAAACACATTTCATTTCAAATCTGCATGGATTCATGTCTACACATAAGTTTTACAAAATCAGATTAGAGTCAACTGATGCTTTTTGCATTGTTCCCTTGAAACAGCCTTACTGTTCTTTCCAAAGCAATCGGACTGCATTTCAAGAAACGTATTTTGAAACTGTAAAACACACTTCAACCAAACTTCAACAACACACATATTACCGAAACTATTCAATTTGATATGTTGAGTAAAATAAAAATTAAAAATATTCTGATTCTACGTGACGTGTTCCCCCACTGCTTCTGTTAGCATCCCTTGCTCACTCATTACTTTTAAAAGACGACACAAAATGGGTTTGCCTACGAACATTTACTTTATTGAGTTTGTAGAAATGTATTTTTACAAATAAAGTCCACTCTTTCTGCTGAGCAAATGATGTATTAAACGTCACATTAAACGTCAACATATTCCCATAATGTAAAAATAATATAAAAGTGTTTTACCTGAAACGCCATTGTCGCCTCGTCTTTGCACATACACACATGCAACGCACAGACGCTGTTTACAGGGGCGTGGTTTGAAGCGGCTGCGCACGCAGATGTGTTTTATAGGAGGCGTGTTTTGTAGTGGGCGTGTTTTGTAGTGGCTGCGGCTGCAGCTAGACCCTTCTCGAATGACTCATCACAGTGTTATAGCTATTTATAGGCTATTACAGTGCATTAGTGTAAAAGCACTATTTTAATGAAGCAGGTGGCACAGGTGGCACTCCTGTAGTTGAACTGATAATGATAGAGTTCATCACGTTTTTTATGTAAAATCCGATCTGTAAAGTATATCTGAAGGACACTTAGCAGCATTAAATGGAATTACTCAGGTACAGAGAAGTGGCTCAAACAGCTGGTACACTTTACTTTACTTTATTCTACTTTACTGTCCACTATTGTTTGGTATATTATCAATAGATTACAGTATTTCATTTTTCAGCGGAGTGAAAGTAAATTCATTGTGCAGGTACAATATATCTGATGAAAACTGAAACTTTGCAAGAAAGTCACATAACTTTGATACAGTACATACAGCTTGTGTCAGCCTGTTACATATTGATTCAAGATGATTTAGATATGAGCTCAGGACTCTTTTAATCTCTCTTAGTTTTAGCTCATTCATCAATCTTAATTTATTCGCATTAAAACGTAGTTTTAGGCGGTATTTCAGAAACTTGAACTCTAATAATTTATTAATTTGAAACTGATGATTTAGGTGGTTTACTATTCAGCACACATACAGTGTAACAACACAGTTGAAACTGGCCCAAATGAAGTTTGTGTGAATATTTAACCCAAAAATAAATAATAAATATTATAATTTGAACTGTTTGCTTCTCACTAGTGATGTCAAAATGTCAATGGATGAAGACGAGACACAGGTGTGATTGAGGTACATGTCACACGTATTGTAAAGCTCTCTGTTTCTTTGTTCATTCTCTTTATTCATTGTCTTGAACATAGGCAGTCATGGTATCACAGTAATAGCAAGACTGGCGATGGTGTTGATGTAGAAGACTTTGGCGATGATGATGATACTGATGATGCCATCAATGGTGGTAATGAAAAAGAGCAAAAACTTTTCACCGTTCTGCTGCCAACCTCGGCAGCCGAGGCCTCTCTTTCACACTGATTCAGCTTCTTCTTTCAATTATGTCATTCATTTTTTCTGTCTTTCTTACATCTTTCCTTTCTTTTGTGATGTTTCCTTAAAAAAGTGCTGTGAACAACCGACACCAGTAAGCACCAGAACCCCAGCCCAGGATCCTACTTAGACTAGCCGGACCAGTGGAGCCTGGGAGATGGAGGTTGGGGGAGAAGAGGAAGAAAAGGAGGGATGGAAGTGCAGGAGCAGGGAGGGGAGGAGGGGGAGGAGGAGGAGATAAGAAAGTGTGAAGGAAGCGCCCCTCTTAGTGCTGGATCCTCCTGATGGACTGAATCTGAGGAGTCTGGGAGTGGGAGCCAAACTCGCGGTAACACTTGTACTCTCCTCCACGACAGTCACACTCCATGATGTACTGGTAGCCACGGTATCCAGGGTACTGATAGCACACAAAGCTGCAGGAATAGAAAGTGCAGGAAGTTCGTACACTTTAATAACGGAGTAAACAAATGCTGATTTCAGTAGCTGAAGGTGCACTATTTCCAAACACTGTGTTTTTAGCTGTTGCTCAGGATCAGTTAAAGGTGTGTAAAGCTTTGGTGTACATCAAACATCACAATGATGGACTTACGCTCCACACTGAACGTGCATGGATCCAACCTCGTTGCACATCCATCCCATGGCCTGCAGAGAGGGGTAGTCGTCACACAGCTCGAACTGACGACCCATCATGTTCTCCATCTCGAAGATGGTCATGCGGGACTCCTTGTGGCTCTGTAGAAAAGAGAAGAAAGGAGGTTTAGCACAACTTGAGATGAATCTCAGCCTAAGTTGAACTAAGTACAGATGTTACTGTGTTGTATATTAAACCTACAGCACAGCAGATGGGCCTGAAGGAGATCATCCTCTCAATGCGGTAAGAGTTGCTGCCACTGTAGGCCTCAAAACGGGGGTAGTCTCCCTTCTCCAGGACAAACTGCTGGCCACAGAAGCTGGAGTGCTCGTAGCCCACCCAGCTACAAACAGAAAGTGAAAATAATAAAGTCAGTCAGAGTACATATCGGCAGTCTCTGTATAAGGGTCTCAGACTCTAAAGAGAAGCTAATACATTTTAGTTTTTTAATCAGCTTTAGCCTTTCAAAAAATGAAGAAAAGCTCTGAAGATACATACGCGCCACACTCAACCTTCAGGGAACGGATGTTCTCCATGCCACACTCCATGATGTTCTGGCAGCAGGCAGTAAACTCCATACGCCTGCCCTGGAAGTACTCCTGATCGTACACAGTGATCTGTAAAACACGAAAAGGATGAGTGTCCAAACAGACACATAACAAAGGAAACGCTAAATATGCTGATGGGTAATGCTGTCTTAACAATGTAGGGCACATGCTTACCTTCCATGGTCCCATGGGCATAGGATTCATCTGAGCCATTTTGTTGTTTTTTTCAGTAGTACCTGTGGGGAAATACACACACAGTCACGGTGGGGATGGAAGAAAACAGGAACAAACCTGTATATTATGTCACACTGTCTTCTCCCCCGTATCTGAATAAAAAAACATTCTTCATCCTTTCTGATACGCTGGGTGGCACTTTATCTTGGCACTGTATAGTATATACACACTATATACATACACACTGTATTAGCCTATAAGCTCAAGCCTCCTATTTCCTTTTCTTCTTTGTTTTAAAATGACTGTTTTATTTGCAGTCAAGGTAAGGCAGCAAAAACCAGCATTGAGCATTAGAGTCTTACTACATCATGTCCATAGATTGGGAAACTGTACTGTATTTGTAACTAGTTTGACCTACCTAAACTGGTGAGCTGTGTGTCGCAGTGTTCCACTGAATGGTCTGCAGAGTCAGTGTGCATGGCACTATATATACACCCCTGGGTGCCAGGGGCCAGGGGGCAGGCACGCCTGGACTCATGTCAGCATTTTGCTTTGGACTCCATTGTTTTGTTGTGTGAGCCACAGAGGGGTTAACACAGACAGACAACGATTCCTGCAAACACAAAGAGGGCACACGGCTGGCTATACTGCATTACCTATGCTTCTGTGGTAAATGTATATGTTTGGGACAAAACAGCTTTCTCCACCAGATCTCTGATCAAATAGGCTTATATGTGAAACTGCAGATAAGTATGAAACACTTTATGTTGCTGATTTGATTTATTTTAAAAGAACTGATTTCATTTTAATCTCATGTAAGATTGTTGAAAGCTTTTGTAGTAATCACACTCACAGTATGTATTCAAGCAATTTTAAGATTTATGAGCTGAGAAACTTTTGATAGTTGTATTAACTTACTTACATTCTCCCAAAGCCACCCTTAGAAAGAAAAAAAGAAAGACATTCCTGACATTTGTTGAAATAATAATAATATATGCTTATACACAATCATAACCAATCATTAGTCAGTGAGACAAAGTTTTATCTTCTTTGAACTATTAATTGATTATATGTATTCAACTACCCATTAACATGGAATTCTATAAGGAATTCTAAAGATCATCAGTCTGTAATGGACATATTTCTTTTACTCCGTGTTGTATTTTGCAGTACGCTGGTGTCTGTGCCAGGATATAAGTTTTATTTTTATTGAGTGAGTTTGTCTTAACATCCTCAACTCTGACTGACTTCCAGTGTCTCTACTTAAAATATATGCACCATGTGTTCCAGACATCATCATTTTGTTTGTGACAGATCAATTGTTGGTCTCCACCCTGTGTTGATTCATTTAATCTCAACAGTAATCTAATTTCCTGAAACTTGAAGATCAAGTTTATTGATGGCTAGGCAAACCAGATCAATGACATTAACACTAGATTTGAAATAGGAAGAAGGTGGCTGTGTTGGAAATCTAATCATGCTGTTTTATTGATCATTTAAAAAATGCAGCAATCTGTGTAGAGGAACAATATTGTTGGAAATAGAGTAAGTGTTCTGTCATAAAAGTCTGCTGTGTATCATGAGAGTGTAGTGGGAGAACAGAGACGATTGACCATCTCTATGATCACAAACACAGTTAAAACCATGGCACTGTTGTTGTTGTGATTTGGAAGTGAGTTATGAATGAACGTACCTGTTGCTATTTTTGGAAAACCTGTACAAGTGAATAAATTAACAATGAAAGTTAGCAGGGGGTAATGGCACCAAATGAAAGACCTCTTTGGCAGGACCACTGGCGCTTTGGCCTCGACTGATGAGCTGAAACTGGCAGCTCGAATAGATTATTAGTACAGAGGGAAAATTATGTGCTAATTACAGTTCACAGTTGTAGCATTATTCTCTAATGTATTAAAAAGTGTGTTTTACATAAGTTTACAGTCATTTAAGTAATAGAACACAGAGTGAACAAAACAGAGAAAGCAGCTGAGCCTGTGGCCTGCTCTCTCCTCTAGCTGCACTGAACAAAAAACATTTAGGAATGGCTTACTGAGGTCAGCACACTGCCCAGACTCTATGTGTGTGTGTGTGTGAGTGTGTGTGTGTGTGTGTGTGTGTGTGTGTGTGTGTGTGTGTGTGTGTGTGTGTGTGTGTGTGTGTGTGTGTGTGTGTGTGTGTGTGCATGTAATTCCCTGAATGTGTCTGCTGCAAAAGACACATTGTTTTATGTATCACAAACGAAACAGATAAATGTCTCAATAAAAAATATGTTTGTGAGCTCATTCCTGATCAAACTGGATTTGTTCAGATCAGAAAGGGAAACAGGAGAGGCATATATATTTGCGTTTCATGTGCGTCCATGTGTGTGTGTGTGTGTGTTTCTGCTGATGGTAGCAGCAGCAACTCAGACGTGACAAAGAGACGAGCTAACTCAGCAGGCCGATATGAAGAGCCCACAGTGACCATATAGCCGAGTCTCAGTATACACACACAGCTGTCACACACAACAGAACCTCACTTTCTTCCATACGTGTATAACAGACCTCTCTGTCGCTCATATAGTATCTCTCACAGACACACACTGATGAACAAACCTGACTTTAAATTAAAACGCTGACTTTAAATGTTATTTAAATGTTTTTTTTTTTAAGTTTCTAAATAATTTCATGGCCCTTCCTCACTGTTGAATGTTTGTACCACTTCTGAGCCAGGAGAACCTGTAACATCTTTGGCAGGTGATATTCTTATATTAAGTAAAAGCTACAGTCACTTCTCATCTTACCTGAATGAAACTGCACACTCATGATCAGTGGTACCCCTTACAGCTACAGTATGTACAGAAGCTTTATTTATTTCTTTAGGGTTACTAGTTGCAGGCTATCATCTGATTGAATTGTGCTTATTGCTCGTTCGGTTTCTGCTTAATACGCTAGGCCAAGAGCTTACTAGCCTTTTCCACTGCTTCAGTTTCAGCAAGCTTTTGGTTGCTTCATTTACAGATATCAATTTTTTCCATCTCCAATCTCCAAGATTAGTTTAGAGCTTGTGAAACTTTCATCTGTTCTCTCAGGAATGCTTTAAATTCTTATCACCGTATTAGAAGCTGAGTTGTTAATTTCAAAGTAATCATTGATTTGTTTTCCAATAAACTCATTACATAAAGCCAAAAAGACAGCAGGGGCTGGCTCAATTCGTGGCAGCGGCAGCTAGTAGTGGCATTTCCAGCAGCTTCCTCTGCCTTAGCGGTGTCTGAGGCAGCTGCCACGGACCTATCGCTGTGTGTGTGCGTGTGTCGGTGTGTGTGTGTGTGTGTGTCACGACAGTTGCCGGTATCTGAGCTAAGGCAGTGGCAGCTTAGTGGTATCTAAGGCAGCTGTCACTGACCTGCCGCTGTGCGCGCGTGTCAGTGAGTGTGTTGTGTGTGTGTGTGTGTGTGTGTGTGTCACGACAGTTGCCGTTATCTGAGACAGCTGCCACCGCCTTAGCCGCAGGTCCGTGGCAGCTGCGGTTGAGAGAGATGTTGAAAGGTTAATTAAAATCAATGCAAATGCTAATACAGAAATCACATGATGGCAATGTTACTTCCATCAAGTCCAAAAACAGATGATCAAAGCATCAGTAGTTGCCGTGGCAGGTCACCTGCGCCACACAGCGGCAGCAGTGGTAACTGCCCCAGACACCGGCATTGTTGTGTTTATATTTATGCATAAAAGCAGACACCGGAGACTTCAGGTTTACTCCACATAACTTCTTTTACTCTAGTCTTTCTTAACAGGTAGAACACACCTCCAGTGCCACCTCTGGACTATATATGTTAATGCACTGAACATCTCTACACACATTGATAGTACCTTCTATCTTAATCACAAGGTTCTCATAACTGGGCATGTTCAACTGATATTCATAACATCCGTATCCAACATAACACTCGGTTATTATTATTATTCTCTTCTTTTTTTTTTCTTCCCCAGAACAATGAACAACAAACTCCATACATTCATGCACTTTTTTTCCTCTGGAAACTATCTGGTGGACGGGAAACTCTTCCTGACCTGGTCACTGTTTCAGCTGACTCTGGTTGACTTGGGAGAGTCTCTGTCACATCAGAACAGGGTAGATTTCTCTCAGGGAGCACTGTTAGATGAGCCCTGTTTCTTCTTAGGCTCCCTTGGTCTGTTTCCACAGTGTAAGACCTTGGTGTTGAAGCAGGTCCCTGAACAGTAGCTGTGGTCTGCGCTGTCCTAATCTACACTCTGTGACCTGGGACCAGTACTGGTAAGTTTTGTGTCCTGTGTCTCAGGTTGAATGACTTTCTCTGCTTTGCTTTTAGTTCCTTGTCTTTTTCCCTGAAAGCTCTGAGGTTTGGCCAGGCTGGTTTCAACGCTTGTGGAGTTGTAGGAACTGTTGATCTTATCCTCCTCCCCATCAGCAGCTGTGCCGGACTCAGCCCGTGAGCCAGTGATGTAGCTCTGTAAGCCAAAAGAGCTTTCTCAGGGTCTGGACTTTTGTTGAGCAGTTGTTTAACTGTGCGGACAGCTCTCTCCGCCTCTCCGTTGCTCTGTGGATAGTGAGGGCTGCTCGTTGTGTGATTGAAACCATAGTCCCGTGCAAAGATGGCAAAGTCTGTGGAAGCAAACTGCGGCCCGTTGTCAGTCACCAAGATTTCAGGCACTCCGAATCTTGCAAAAATTACCTTCAGCCGCTCCACAGTTGTAGCAGTTGTCAGGGTCGGGAGGTTTGCCACTTCAATGTATTGCAAGTAGTAGTCCACCACCACCATATAATGTCCATTTTTCCACTGAAAGATATCAGCGGCCACCTTTTGCCCTTGTCGTGCTGGTAGAGGTGTGGTCATTAAAGGCTCTGTCTTTGTCTGTGCATGCTGGCAACAGATTTCGCACCTTTCCATCGTCTTTTTAAACTGTCTTGTTATCCCTGGCCACCATAGGGATCCTTGTGCTCTTGCCACACAGTCACTCCCTGATGGCCTTCATGCAACCTTTCCAACATATCCTGCTGCATGTTTCCAGGGATCAGGATCCTCTCACCTTTGAGAAGCATGCCCTCTGCCATGTGAATGTCGTTCCTTTCTGGCCAGAACGGCTGAAGATGCTCAGGGATGCTTCTCCTGTGAGGCGGCCAGCCTTTTTCCGTTAATGTTTTCAGCTGCTTGCAAATGCTGTCTGTGCTCTGAGCCTCCTTAATGTGGGCTAGTTTACTTTCAGTGGCAGGTAAATGTTGTAGAATATGGTCAATGTAAGCACAGCATTCTTTCTGCAAGCTGCTATTGGCCTCTCTGTCCTCCATTCCCAGAGGTGCTCTTGAGAGAGTGTCAGCAGTGACAAGTTGTTTTCCCGGGACATGTATGATTTTGTAGTTAAACCTCAGCAGTCTTAGCCTAAACCTAAGAATTCTTGGAGGTAGATCATCCAAGGACCGAGAGCCAAGCAGTGAAATTAAGGGTTTGTGATCAGTTCTTACTGTGAATTCTAAGCCTAGCAGATATGAACTGAGTCGCTCACAGGCCCATGTTGCTGCTAGTGCTTCTTTTTCAATTTGCGCATACTGGACCTCTGTGGGTGTCAGGCTCTGTGATATGTACATGACAGGTCTCCACCTATCATCTGCTTGACGGTGTAGGAGGACTGCCCCAAGTCCATATGACGACGCATCTGCAGATGCCACGGGCGTCGCACCCGTGGGGGATGGGGGGGATGCGACACCCCCACTTCTACAAAAAGACGATTTCATCCCCCCCACTTTTTCTGAGATTTAAACCATTTACCCGTCCTCGCGGTCCACCAGCATACTGAAACGGAGCGCACGTCAGTTCTCCATAGGCTACATGAAAACCCATTGGTCCAGTTAGATCCATCCGGCCATCCAGCCAATCACAGCCATTTGACCAAACCCACCAGGTCCGCCGCGTGAAAAATAAAAAAATAAACATTTTTTCAGAGCTCTATCTGCATTTCTTTATTATGAAGCAGACAGCGAGCAGAGGCTGTAACCAGGGTCGGTCTTAGCAATGGGCAATGTGGGCGGCCGCCCAGGGCGCCGTCTCCGTGGGGGGCGCCCGAAAATGAATAAAACCTCGCGAATTTTCGATACCGCTCATCAAGTTAGCAGAGCGGTCGCCCCCGGGAACGGAGGGGTTGACGAGGCAGAGGGGGGCGCCGAACAGACTGATCGGGGCGCACTGCGCATCCAGGGGCGCACTGCGCATCCGGGGGCGCACGGACGGCCGTGAGGGCGCACAAGAAAATCGTCGTCTCGGGGGGTGGGGGCAAATGTGGCCAGGACCGGCGCTGGCTGTAACAGTCATCTGACCAGTAAGTAACGAGGAATTTTGTCGGTAACTAACTATGTCCAAAACTATGTCTTGCTTTGTGACATTTAAGTCAATATTAACCAAGCCAGGTGGCAAACAAACTTAGCATCGAGTCAAGTTAATGGTAGATGACAGAAGGTTTGCTAATTTGCAGACATCTACTTTTAAGTTTGATGATAAGACCATGTCTAAAAGGAAGAGACAGCAGACCATCGACTCATTTTTCAAGTCAAAGTGTCAAGTCAGTGGAGTTGTAGTGAGATGAGGGAAACATCAAGCTAACATTATTTATGTTAGCTTGCTACCATCACCAGTGATAGCAAGTAAGCAAGTAGCAAGTAAATGTTTCTTCCACTTTTTGTTGCCAGGCTGGCAACAGGCCTTTAGCTGTTAGCCATAACTTGCCAAAGTTGATTGAGTGGTCAGAGCATTTTAATTATTTCTAGTTATACATATATATGGTTAATTTTCCCGATAATCAATGCAGATAATTTCGCTCATGTGCCACCCCTACAACACCCCCACTTTTTAAAGCGCTGTGACGCCCCTGGCAGATACCATTGTTTCTTTCTTTGGGCTGTATTGTGCAAGGACTGGAGGAGAACTCAGCTCTTTTTTGATTTTTTCAAAGGCATTTTTTTGTTGTGCGTCCCATGTCCATGTGCTGTAACTATTTAACAGGTCACGTAGGGGTTTTGTGAGAGCTGGTAGGCTAGGTGAAAACTTGCCAACCATGGCAAAACCAATAGTTCACCATTCCCATGAACCTGCGAACTTCTTCCACATTGCGAGATTCTGGCATGTTTTCGATGGCACTGATTTTGTCTAAATCAGCCTCGATTCCAGTTGCGCTTATGTTGTGTCCAAGGAACTTGACTTTCTCCATAGAAAATTCACACTTTTCATTGAGGGTGAGGCCTGCTTTTTCACACCTTTTAAGCACATCCTGCAGTCTCTCATCATGCTCTTTTTTGTCTTTTCCATAGACTAAGATGTCATCCGCGTGGCACAGGGCTCCATTCGCCCCTGCGATGATTTGGGAGATTCTCAACTGAAAATGTTCAGGCGCAGAGGAAATGCCGAAGGGGAGCCTCTGAAAGCAATATCTTCCAAAGGGGGTAATAAAAGTTGTTAAAGGCTGCGATTCTTCGTGTAGAGGAACCTGCCAGAAACCAGACATTGCATCCAGTTTCGAGAAGACTTTTGCCCCCTCCAGCTGCACCAGCGTCTCATCCACTGCGGGCAGTATGTGTCGCTCACTGCACACACTATCATAAAGTCGGGTGAGGTCCACACAAATGCGAGGTTTCTTGTTTGTCTTGGGGACCACCACCATTCCTGCACACCATTCAGTTGGCTGCTCGATTTTTCTTATGACCCCCTAGCTCCTCTTTAACTTGTTCTTTCATAGGTAGTGGCACTCGCGGAGCCGAGAGGGCATAAGGAACTGCTCCTTCTTTCAGTTTTATCTTGTAGCTTCCTTGTAGCTTTCCTAGTCCTGAAAACACTTTGGGAAACATAGCTCTGTAGCGATGGCTCATATCTTGTTTCTCCTCTTAAACTGAAGCTACTTGTTGGAACAGGTTCAGCTTTATTAAAGCTGGGAGTCCCATTAGTGGCATCCCCAGATTTGTCACTACGTATACATCCTGTGTTGTTTCTTTTCTTTCAGTTTTAAAGTGTGCTCTTATGATGCCCAAACCCTTTAATGAACAGTTATCTGGACCTTTAATCTTTTTAGGTGGTTTCATTAGGCTGCCATCACGTGCTCTCGAGTACAAGGAAGATGGAATAGCTGTAACTGAGGCTCCAAAGTCCAGTTTGAATGTTACCTTCTTTCCATTGAGGCAGATTTCTTTGACCCACTCATCGGTTCCTTCTGTTTTAACTGTCCCCATGAAAGCTATGTCCTCTTCTGTGTCGCTGTCCATTATAGCCTTCACTCTTTGAGATGACCTGCACACTGCTGCGAAATGTCCGATTTTTTTGCATTTCCGACACTCAGCTTTCTTGGCTGGGCACTTTTTCCAGGGATGTTGAGGTGTTTTGCCGCACCTTTTACATTTGTCCTCATTATATATTCTTGTTTGCAGTGCTTGGTTAGGACGTAGACTGCTCTGGCCTGCGTGGGGGTCCTTGTCTATATTGTGTTCTCCTTCTGTGTGTGTTTATGGCATCCACATTAGCACCTTTAATTTATGTGTGTGTCCCTCGTAGCAGTTGTTGTTGTTTCTTTATCTCTTCTTGCTGCCTGACCTGGGTTATAGTTTTTGCCAATGTCAGATCTGGGTCTAACTGAAGTCTCTCTGACAGCCTGGAGTCTCTTATCCCGACCACTATGCGGTCTCTTTTCATTTCCTCTTTTATTGCACCAAATTTGCAGTGCTCTGCCAGTTTATGCACATCTGTGATAAAGTTCTCTGCAGACTTGCCCTGTTGTTGTTGTCTGCTATTAAACTTAGCACGTTCATAAATGACGTTGTGTTTACCGACAAAATGTTCATCAAAGGCTTTTGTCACCTCTGCATAGGCTGTCTTCTGTTGGTCCGTTAGTGGTAATGTACTGAGAATGTCGTCGCTCTTGTCGCCAATCACATACAGGAGGGAGTTGACTTGGTAATCCTCATCTTTTCTATCCAATCCTGACGCCAGTTTAAACCTCTCAAACCGTCTTAACCAATGCGGCCATGAGCTGGGCTCTTCAAAGCTGAAGTTGCCAGGAGGTGCGATAGAGAATATTTGATCCATCATGTCTCCCGTCTCCGTCCGGGCTCCGGTGTGTGTCCGCAGTTACACGTGCTATCTGTCGGCTAGCTTAGCTTGCGCGTCGGCCAGGTAAACAATGCCGCTATGCACTATGACTATCTAAGACTCACTTCACTCAGCTAACGCTGCTAGTACCCACTTTATACTCACAGTAGGTTCGCCTCTTTCTGACACCATGTTGTGTTTATATTTATGCATAAAAGGAGACACCGGAGACTGCAGGTTTACTCCACATAACTTCTTTTAATCTAGTCTTTCTTAACAGGTAGAACACACCTCCAGCGCCACCTCTGGACCATATATGTTAATGCACTGAACATCTCTACAGGCATCACTGCGACACAAATCTCGTAATGGAAATGCCAATACCAGGGACACAACACTGACGACTGTCTTATAAAATAAAAACAAATGCCCATAACAGCAGCAGTTGCGGTGGCAGTGCCAGACACTGACACACACACACACACACACACACACACACACACACACACACACACACACACACACACACACACTGACGACTGTTTTATAAAAATAAAATTAAAAACAGATGCCCATAACACCAGCAACTGCCGCGGCAGGTCCGTGGCAGCTGCCAGACACCACTAAGGCAGATGCCACTACTAGCTGCCGCTGCCACGAATTGAGCCAGCCCTCTCTCCAAAAAGACCTCTTTCCTCCAAAGGATGGAGGGGCGCTGTTGAGGGCCGCCGCTGAGACGCCCCCCCCCCCCCCCCCGGATTTGAATTAAGCAGCTGATAACAGACAGCAACTGTGCATCATTCAGTGAAGGAGGGAGGGAGGCAACTGTTTTGTATCTTGGAAGCCCTGGGTTAGGAGAGGGGGAGGCGGAGCGGAGAATGAGCTATTCTTGTACCAGCAGAGGCAACAGTCAGGACCCATCAAGCGCAGAGAAGCCTGCCGGTAATAATCCAGACAGAGACACCTTGGGCACAGACGGCAGCGATAACGGCAACCCGAAGCAACTGGCGGCGATGAAAGTGAAGAAAGGCTGCAACTCGACCGACGTGGGTGTCCCGGTGACCACGGAGGAGGACCTGCTCGCCAGCGCGGTGATCACTCCAGAGGATGTGCTGGGCTTGCAGAAGATCACAGAGAGTAAGTTCACTGCTGCTGTGTCGGTTGTTGAGTGATGAAGGTGGACAAAGGTGCTGAATGAGTCATGTGTGTCCCATTATGTACAAGCTTACACGTCTTCCTTTCAAGGTGATTTTATTTGACAGGGAAGGTGCAGAGAGATGCTCATCCTCCAGAACAGCCTGTTTATGCTTCACAAGTTCACATTTAGTTCAGCGCAGAGCTGAGTCACTAACAAAATTCAATTTAATTTTATTTATATAGCACAATATCATAACTAAAGTTATCTCATGACACTTTCCATACAGAGCAGTCTAGACCCTACTCTCTAATATTATTTACAGAGACTCAACAGTTCCACTATGAGCCAGCACTTGGCGACAGTGGTAAGGAAAAACTTCCTTTTAACAGGCAGAAACCTCTGGCAGACCCAAGCTCATTGGTGGACGGTCATAAACCATGATCAGTTAAAGATAGAGAGGGGCAGATAGAGAGAGAAAGTGAGGGGGGTAAAAAATAAAATAGAGAGAGATAGAGAGACACAGATGCATAGCAACGAAAGTCATAAACTAACTATAAACTGTAATGGAGATATGGTAACAATAATGACAGTAATAATATGTGTTGTGGACATCATGCAGGACCACAGCAGCAGCCACAATCCATAACAAAACGGTCATATTCCACAGGTGCTGCAGGTCTCCTTCCATGAAGTCCACCATGTTGTTCTACGGTAGCCCAGAATGGAAAAATAAACACTGGCTCCATAAACTGTTCCTTTGGTTGAAACTGGCTCCTTTCATGCATTTCATTCCATGCTAGGAAGGAATGGTTGAGACGAGGTGGTTGCAATCAGTAACTATACAGCTAGATGCTACTAAATCCTACACACACACACTGGGCCTGTAAGTTAAAGTAGCAATACCACAGTGTCACAATAAAAGTCATTACATACACCAGTGGTTCCCAAACTTTTTCTGCAGGGCCCCCCTTTCTGAAGATTAGAATATTTTCGAGCCCCCCCACACTGACACAAACATACAAATCCTTTGTTTCTAAACTCCACTGGACTTTACTTAACATTGTAAGTCATACAAAATGGCAACTTCTTCCTGAACAAAACTAAAAAAAAAATGATAAATCACCTTTACAATTATTAAAAGTGACACTGCATCATGTATCATAAAATTTTACCATGTAATGGTGTTCATTTTAGTCTTGATGGAGGCCACAGCAGAAAAACCTATCTCACATAGGTAAGACGTGGCAAATGGAAGGACTGTGGCCAGAGCTCTTTTGCCTAGCAGTGGGAAATCTTTCTCCACTCCAATCCAAAATGCAGCTAGTGTCTTAGACTTAAACTCCAGCCTCATTATTGAATCAGAGGTGACATCAATGAACTGTTCATTCTCTGTAGTGCTGAATTCGGCAGGTGGTGTTGCACTAAAGGGGTCTCGGATCCAGTCATATTGTGTAGGATCCTGCACTGGGAAGTACCTCTGGAAATGCTTTTGCAGGGCAGAGATGTGAGCTTTCATGCATGGGATCACTGTGTTCTGCAGCTTGTTGACCTCAATGAATGACTTCAGGTTCTCAAACGAGTCTATATTTCCCTCTGTAACTCGCTGCTCCCACATCTCAAGCTTTCTTGTGAATGATGTGATTTTATCTGCCAGATGTGGAAGGTGTGTGTCGCTGCCCTGCATCTGCAGATTTAGCTCATTGAGTTTTTGAAACATGTCACTGAGGTACGCAAGTTTCATGAGGAACTTGTTGTTGTTAAACGTGTGGGCAAGTTCATTTTTCTCCTCCTCCAAAAAGATGCGGATCTCATCCCGCAGTTCAAAGACCCTGGATAAAACCTTCCCACGTGACAGCCATCGGGACTCGCTGTGAAACAGAACAGCTGTGTGGTCGGAGCCCATTTCCTCACACAGTGCAGAGAAAATACGTGCTTTGACAGGTCGTGTTTTAATGTAGTTCACTGTAGTGATGACGTCCGTCATGACATCGTGCAGGTCGGGACTCAGCTGTTTAGACGCCAGCGCCTCTCGGTGTATCATACAGTGTGTCCACTGCACGTTAGGGGAGACGCGCTTGATGAGCGCTTGCAGCCCCCCTCTTCTCCCAGCCATGGCCTGAGCCCCGTCTGTGCAGATCCCCACACAGTCCTCCCATTTCAGATCGGCCTCTCTCAAGTAGGTGTCAATTATTTTAAACAGTTCGTCTGCAGTGGCTCTGCTCGTCACTTGTTTGCAGAAAAAATCCTCCCTCAAATCATCGGCATCAATGAATCTGACGTATGTTATCAATAAGCAGTCTTTATTACTATCAGTCGCCTCATCCATCTGCAGAGCAAAGCGTCGGTCCCGTATCTTGTCATTTAGCTGCTCTTCTATGTCCTTTGACATATCATAAATACGCCTTGAGATAGTATTGTTTGAGAGAGGAATGGCCTTTAGCTTGCTGGCAGTGGCTACGTCGATCATAGTTGAGACCATGTCGATCGCAGAGGGAAGTATTAATTCCTCGGCTATAGTGTGTGGCTTTTTACACTGAGCAACTCTGTAGGCAACTTTGTAGGAGGCGAGCTGAGCATTTGCAGGCAGGGATGCTGCTTTAGTAAAGCGACTCTGCTGTGCACGACAGTGTGTGAGTTTTTTTCTGAAGAACTCCACCGGCTTGTCTTTGTGCTCGGGATGTGTTGTCTCCAAGTGGCGTTTTAATTTGTTCGGCTTCAGACTGTCGCGAGCTAGTATTTTTAGACACACAACACACTGTGGTCTTTCCTCCTTACCCACTGTTGTGCTGGTGAAGCCGAGTGCGAGATATGCCTCGTCATATTTTCTTGTCTTTGCTTTTGAAGTTGCTACATTTGGTGAAGATTCATAATCTGGTTTGCGTTTAGCTGGGAGCGCTGTCACAAACTTGTCCATGCTGTTATGCTAGCATTGTAACTAACTAGTCATTCATTTAGCCGTAGCCTTGCCGCGCCCCCCCTGCAATACCTGGGGGCGCGCCCCCCAGTTTGGGAACCACTGACATACACGATCCAAGCAAAAGAACACATCTGTCCCTGCATACACATAAATGCAAACAAACCACCTCTGTGATTGTTATATTATATTATTGCTTTATTGTTACTGCTGCAGTTACGACTTGGAGCTGGAGCTCATTAGAACTCTATTATATTGTGTTGTTGGGTATTGAAATACAGTACTTGACTACATGTTGTTTCACATTGCACCACTGTATTTTTTATGCTTTATGTCAGAGAAAAGATTAGCAGATTCAAACTTCTTCTCAAGCACTGCTCTGCTAGTGTTACAAACATTTAGTGTACACCTCAGTCCGACAGGTACAGTATGTGTCTCACAAAGTGATGTTTAGTCTTGGTGTACTCTCTGTAAACACAAGTAGAGCTGCTTCACTCATAAACAAACTCATTTGATTAAAAGGGTATTTTCTGCCACTACTGATTATCATTATTGCTGTTGAAAACAAGCTTGGAAAAGCCCACTTTGCTTATTCATGATATCATAATGAAAAAGCTGCTGATTACAGAGCACATTACTTAATGCTTTTTAATTATGTCACACCTCTAAATCTCTAATAAGCCTCCTCCAGAGAAACAGAGGGAGAGATAGCCAAGAAGCTCTTTATCTGCACAAGAACACCTACATCTATTAACACCTCAGGTCTTACACCAGCAGTTAGCTAACAGGTGTCCTCGCAGGTCACTTGACTATTTAAAGGCCAGTGTAATACCAAACTTACACAACACAGTTACGTCGGCTGTTACGATGCATACTGAGTGTGATAACATGCAAACACTGTGTCAGAGTTACTGATGGTAGTGCATCTTTTGTGAACAGCCTGACTGAACACACGCAGGAGTCTCTTGAAGCTAGTCGTACAGCAAAGATGCGTCCACTCAAATAATATCTTTCATTGTCTTCTCCTTTTGCTCCGTGTTGTTCATGTTGTTAATAAAATAATAGATAATACAGGAAGTTTATGTTGTGATGAGGAATGAGATCTTGCCTGTCCAGTCCAAAGTAATCACAGCTTACTGAGAAGAGCAAGAGCTCTGGGAACATTCTTTGTTGTCCTTCCTTCCTGGTAGTTTGGTCATTCCTTTTAATTGTCCTTTGACTAGTCAGTTGTTTGGACCAGAAGAATATCTGCAACTATGTGTTGTGCATGTGAGTGTCTATGATTTTATCTGTGAGTTTGTTGTTGGTGATCCCCCCTGAGTGAGGAATCATGATCCAGCTGCACAGCCACGCGTGTGTGGGAACATTGTGACTCTGTCTCCCACGCTGGACCCTATTATGGTCTTGGAAATTCTCACTTTCCTACCTTGCAGCGTCATCGCTGGAGGCAGGAGGAGGCATGTGTGAATCACCACAGCAACATGGATACACGCTTGAATCACTACCACAATGTGAAGCATGTCCCTGTGGTTACAGGCAGCGGGGTGTGCATCTCTGTTCTCCCACACACTTCCTCCACTATATTCCCTTCTTCCTTTGCTCTTGACTGTCTCCCGTTTAACAGTGTGCTGTCACATAGACAGAGATGGACATAAGTACACACACACACTCACTTGTTTGATGCTTTGACTGCTTTGTGGCTTGTCTGTTTTTACCTCCAACTGCTGCACATCCTCAAGGGGCTGAAATTGATTCTCTAAGTGGCATGATACACAATTGACAATACTTAGCACAGCCAGACTCGACAACCCTGAGTCATTTTTTTTCTTTTTTCTTCTAATCAAAAAAGGAAACTTTTTGTTTGATTTAATTCAGTCAAATATCTTAAAGGTCCAGTGCGTAGTATTCAGCTGCATTTAATTGTAGTGAGACTTTAGATGGTCATGCACATGTGGCTTCCAGCAGACAGAAAATGGAAACTGTTCAGTCCAACTTAGCTAATATTTGCATATCTATTTTATTTTTTTTAGGCGAGAAGCTCTCTTGCCCTGACAGCTCTTGTTAAAGGTCCATTGTAAGTTATTAATTGTAACACTCTCGCCTCATATTCCCTTCCAAGCATATTGGAGAGCCTATCGTGGCTGTGGAAAAACACAAAAGCTTCTATCTAGAGCCAGTGTTTGCTTTGTGTGCACTCCATGAAAGAAGAGTCGCTCTCTGTAGATATAAAAGGTTAATTCTTAGCTTTCTTCAATAATGAAAACATACGTATGAGTATTATTGAATATTATCTTTCACTTGTGGCAATAGATACTTTTAATGTTGCCACTAATCATTTTGTGTACCATCGATCTGGTAATCAAAACAAGCTGCAGAGATTGATAAAGACGTGTACAGACTGATTGATCTGATCCAAACTTGTTCAGAACTGAATCCTTATCTGTGGTATCAACGTGGAAACCATCACATCCCTCTGTGAGAGAGCTGCAGAGAGGCTCCCTTACAGATACTTGGCTCTTTCAGGGATGCAACTAACAGTTTGTTCCAGTATGATTATTGTTCCCAGTGGATCAATTTTTTTGTTTAGAGATGAAGTCAATTCATCAGTAGATGAGTAGAAAAATTGTTAAAAATATTAATAATTAATATTCACTGATTCTAGATTCTTTGATGAGAGGATCAGCTGTTTTTTTCGAAATATTTTTGTTTATATACTGTTTTCTAGAAGGCTATAAAATGTGACCAACAATTTTCACTGCAAGCCTCAGATTTAGAGCTGCAACAATCAGTCGATTAAAGGTTCAGTGTAACACATTTATAGTTCTTTACAGATGTGGCAGAAATAGAACATAGTTTGCATCACTATGCTTACTTAATTTGTAAATACTGTAAAAATCTGTGCAACACACCTGCACATTCTGTACAATACATCTGTATACTTGTTGCACTTCCTTTTGCACTACCTGAACATAACAACACTGTATATACTGTAAAAATTCATACATCACATATATATACATTAATACTCTGCATATACTTACTTTATATTCTACTGCTTGTCTGCACTTCTGGTTAGATGCTGCATTTCGTTACCCTTTACTTGTGTAAAGACAATAAAGTTGAATCTAATCTAATCTAATCTAATCTAATCTAATCTAATCTAATCTAATCTTATGATGATCACCTGAAAATTGCCACATGGAATAGTGGGACGCCATTGGAATGGACTGTTGTATCCTTTGCTAAAGGAGATAAGAAAGGAAGCACCGAAGCTTTTTTTCTTAACCTTTAGAGAAGTTAAACAGCTCTTGTCAAGGCGGCTACGAAAATATTTAGGGGCCTTTTACTCAGTGAGGAACCTTTCTATGCAAAAATGACTATTCGACTGCATCCAGGGTCTTTTGCATTTTATTATTTCTTTTGCATTCTACACAATTCAAATTCAGCTACATCACACATGAGCGATCTATTGTTCTGACATATGGAAAATATGGTTGAGGCCGAGGACTGATGTGTTAGCTTGAGCAAGTTTAATTTATAGCATCCAATTTCTTGCTACGGTTCAGAGCAGTCTTATCTCAAGTGTTTTAAAAGGCACGCCCAAACCAATAAGAAAAAAGTGTATTTGTAGCCACAGTCTATATAAGCAATTTTTTTACATTGCTTCTGTTGGGACCAAAATAGATGACAAAAAAGCTAAAGAAATTTAGCCCATGATCAGAACTTTGGTCAGTATTGAGCTCACTTTGGTGTCTCTGAGAGGTCACTGATGTAGTTCCACAGCTTTAAATGACATTTCCTGAGTATCTTTAGAAGTGGTATGTTTTTGTGTGTGTCAGAAGTACTCATGCAAACATGACTATGTGAGTCTGTCACCTGTGAGGTCTTCAGTGTTAAATCTGAATGACCGAGTGATGATCTGTGAGAATAAACCCACAAGGTCTTAAGCATTCAGAACGCAAATAACTTAAAATAAGCTCAGGGCTGTCAGTCTGTACTCCTTTAACAACGTGCTGGTACCGATCTGATGTAGTTACTCTGTACTGTGAAGTTAAATGGAGTACAGGAAATGAAACCAGGGGTTATTTGCTTGTCAAGATGATACAAATGGGCAATTTAATTTGGTTCCAACACAGATATTGTCTATTATAGAAAGACAAAAAAAAAATTCAGAGGCCGCTTTTATATGTGACTGTTTTGACATTGAATAAAAGCTGCTGTAAGCTGTATTCTTATCCGGCGTCCGACAATAAACCTCCATCAACCTAAAAAAAAAGAAAAAAAGCATCCACATTTATATCACAGCCATGTTGCCATGACTCTGTGGTCATCAACAGGTGAATCCAGGTCAGATGTGTTACTGCTCTACAAATGCATGCTGTCAAACTTCAAAGTTTACAGACTGCTCAGAAGAGGAAATCATTACGCATCAAGCCTGTTTTTTAAGTTTAATCTAAACTCAATGTCACAAAATCCAGTAACCATTAATGCCTATACATTATACTCATTTGCATCATATTAACACCTTAGCACATTTATTAGATGAGATGAGGACATGGTGACTAAAGTCTTTTCTAAATGATGAATACAACATTTTGAGTGCTAATTAGAGGTGAACGATTAATCAGCATCAATAGGACATTTTACAAACTTTGGTTACTGGCGTAACTTGGCTTTGATAGTGGCATCCATCCATCGTACGGGGGCACACTGTGGCAATCACACACCCACAAACCAGTCAAAAAAAAAATATATGTCGGCATTTTAAACCAAAAAGGGTGGATCTGTTCACCAGGGGAGGCCCAGTCCATCTTGGGAGTGATCGTCAGTTAGCTTAGCAAACCCTGACAAGTCTTCTTGTAATAAGCATCCAATCAATCCCTTCAGGATTCATCTGCAGGATGTTTTGCAAATACTACAGCTGGATCACAGACTAATTTAAAAGTTGTAAGTAATTATGGCAATTTGTCACGTTTCATATAAACTGAATGTTAGGCAGTCACCATGTATAGAAACCATTACCCCGATTTCAACCCCATCTTCCTTCCCATCGCTACTTTAACCCAGCCAGAACCGGAACTTCCCCCATGTATGTCTATAATGTTGATTATAGACATACTAAATGATATATTGTATCACAGTGCACATACACTGGTCCTTTGCTTTCTTGTCTTGCACCTTTCACAGCAGCATCCTAATTGTCATGTTGCAATGAGAATTACATGTCAGTGTGTGTGTGTGTGTGAGAGTGTTTTATGACTCTTATCTTGACACAATTAGTGGAAACCAGCTGTATTTTTAACCATGAGATACTCTTCTTCTCATCTGACTGGTGCTGGGAGGTGAGCTAAAGGGCAGGAGTGGTTTCCATGCCAACAGAACAAAGGTCCAGCAGTATAGGAGATGGCTGTATTGTATATGATAGAGAAACACGTACTGAGCTAAAGGGATCCCTGTAGCTAATGAGGGGTATTCATTGGTTCTGTCGTGAGCTCCCTCTCCCTCTGCCTGGTAGGAGCACTAATTATCTGCCACTCTGCCGATTACTCTCACCTGTCACTGCTGCCACTCCCTCGTTTACCAGCCAGCTGCTCCTCATTTCCTACTAACCATGCCTTGTATAAAGAGCCCTGTTTCCCAGCACACTTTGTCAGATCGTCTGCTAAGCCAGCACCTTACCTGCCTGCTACTACTCTGACTCCTACCTGTGATCCCGGACCTGCCCGACCACCCTCTGCTCTACAACCCCGGTAACTTGACCTGCCTTCTGCCTTTTGACCACGATTTCTGCCTTGCCCTTGACGGTACTACTGCCCTGGAAGTTTTGCTCTCCCATCCCCCAAACCCTTCAATAAACTGTTGAAACGTTTTGCTCGTGTGGTCCTCGTCTGTCCAGATCCCTGACAGTATGACAGGGTGAAATTGAATCTAGTGAAGAATTAGGGGTGGAGCGGTTCGTCGACGTCATCGATAACGTCGACTATGTAAATACGTCGACTCGTAAAACGTGCGCCGATGCGTCACGCTCGCATGTCAGCCGGCGTATATGCGGAAGTAAGATGGCTGCTCGCGGTAAAAACAATGGAGGTAGGGGTGGGCGATATATCGAGTATACTCTGTTCATGTAAGCCGTCTGCATTTAATTCTCCAGAGTTTTGCCTGTCACTCACCACTGGTGCTGCTCACAGCACGCAGCACACTGCCCCGCCCACCCAGAAAAATCCCCTGTGCGAATGCGTACTTTTTGTATCTATTGAGGAGAGAAGTGGAGAGCGAGTTAATCAAAGATGGAGACAGACGGCTTGGTTCAGAAGAAAAACAGCTGCGGTCACGCCGTCTCCTGTTTTCACGTGGTCACGTCAGCTGCTCCAAAATGTAACCTTATGGCAAATACTTTGAGAAAACCGGGAAAGTCAGCGCTAGCTTACTGCAGCGTGTGGACACTTCCGGTTTTCAAAATAAGACGTGGGTGTTAAATGTATTAAACACATTAAACGTTTATAAAAAAATATATATATGAGAATGGTTAAAATTTGATTTAAAAGTGTCAAGTATGCCAAGTATGATCCTGCACTGCTTCAATGCTCATATGTACATTATGACATATATTAAAAATTCATAAAAAAATATGACAAGTGTTAAAATGCTATAAATAGTGTGTGTTGTGAAGGCGGCTATTTTTTGTTGCATACATTTCATCTTGTTACTTTTTAAAAAACAAAGGTTTTGTTTTTCAAGAGATGCGTTTGAATAAAATCTTGAAATATTAAGAAGACATGCTTTTGCTTTTTATTTAGGTAAATTCATTGTCATTAATCAAGTAATTAAAAATCATTGTTAGAATAATTGATAAAAAAATAGTTGTTAGATTAATCGATAGAAAAATAATCATTAGATGCAGCCCTATGAAGAATAGGGCCCAGCGGGACTGTCTCGGGTTCAGACGTTTGGCAGAGCGGATATACTCCAGGTTCTTGTGATCCGTCCAAACCAAGAACGGGACGGTGGACCCCTCCAGCCAGTGACGCCATTCCTCCAAGGCCAGCTTGACAGCGAGCAGCTCACGGTTCCCTACGTCGTAGTTGCATTCTGATGGGGATAAGCGGCGGGAGAAGAATGCACAAGGGTGGAGTTTGTTGTCCTCTGCAGCTCGTTGTGATAGCACGGCCCCCACTCCCACATCAGAAGCGTCCACTTCCACAATGAATTGTCGGTCTGCATCTGGCATCTGGAGGATGGGAGGCCTGGTGAACCAAGTCTTGAGGATACTGATACTGGCTACGGAGCTGTAATTCCGGATGAACCGTCGATAGAAGTTCGCAAAGCCCAAGAACTGCTGTAGCTTCTTGCGGTTTTCAGGAACAGGCCAGGAGGTGACTGCTGAGACTTTGGCTGGGTCCATCTGGATCTTTCCTTCTGCCACAATGTATCCAAGGAAAGCCACAGTCTTGGTATGAAATTCGCACTTCTCTGCCTTGACGTAGAGCAAGTTCTGCAGGAGGCGGTGAAGGACTTGCTGGACATGTTGTGTGTGTTCAGGCTGGGTCTTGGAGAAGATCAAGATATCGTCTAGGTAAACAAAGACAAACTTGTTCAGGAAATCCCGCAGTACATCATTCACTAGGGCCTGGAAAACCGCTGGAGCGTTGGTAAGGCCGAACGGCATCACGAGGTACTCATAGTGGCCGGTTGGGGTATTGAATGCCGTCTTCCATTCGTCGCCCTCCCGGATCCGCACTAGGTGGTAGGCGTTCCTAAGGTCCAACTTTGTAAAGATGGTGGCCCCCTGGAGTAGCTCGAAGGCAGAGTTGAGCAGAGGCAGAGGATACCGTTTTTTTACTGTGATGCTGTTGAGGCCACGGTAATCGATGCAGGGGCGAAGGGTTCCATCTTTCTTCCCCACGAAGAAGAATCCGGCGCCAGCAGGGGAGGAGGATGGACGGATAATTCCAGCAGCAAGAGAGTCGCTGATGTACGTCTCCATGGACCTTCGTTCAGGAGCAGACAGGGAATAAAGACTGCCTTTGGGGGGAACAGAACCAGGAAGGAGGTCGATGGCGCAGTCGTAGGGTCGATGTTGGGGCAGAGACATGGCTTTGACCTTGTTGAAGACCTCTCGGAGACCGTGGTAGTCGAGAGGTTACCATTCCGGGACATTGGAGATGTCTGGAGCTGAGTCGGGGGGTACAGGGTGAGAGGGTGGCATGGCTGCAAGCAAACAGGTCTGGTGGCAGTTCCTTCCCCACTCTCGGATCTTTCCAGTTGCCCAATCAAGGTGAGGGTTGTGCCGACGGAGCCATGGGTAGCCCAGGATGAGAGGTTGGCCCGGGGAGTGGAGCAGGTGGAACTGAATGGTTTCACTGTGGTTGCCAGACAGCATCATTTTAATAGGGGTGGTGACATGCATGACTGTGCCAAGACGGTGCCCATCTAGTGCCAGAGCAGGGACCGGGGGTGTCAGACGGAGGGTGTCCAGTCCCAGCTGGAGAGCGAGTTCAGTGTCCATTATGTTGGCTGCGGCGCCTGAGTCCAGTGTGGGTGGAGTCGGAAAGATGAAGACGGACCTGCACCAATAGTTTGTGGTTGGAGGACTGGATGGTCATTGAGCTCAGCCGGACTCCTCCTCTGTCTGGTGAGCTTGGGCTTTTAAAGGGCAGTTGGCAACACGGTGTCCTTCTCCTCCGCAATACAGACATAGGTTGGAAGAGATACGGCGCCGACGCTCAGCAGGAGAAAGAGAAGCCCGGCCAATCTCCATGGGTTCAGACAGGTCTGGTTGGTTTGGAGGAGTAGGGGAAGACAGCTGGACAGTCGGGACGTGACGAGAGCTGGTGGCTGGGGGATTTTGGCGCCCCCTATCTCGGCGGCGGGTCTGGATCCGTCGATCTATGCGCACAGCCAGGGCGATGGCGTCATCGAGGGTGGAGGGCCGTTCATGAGAGACCAACTCATCCTTGATGTAGTCGGCCAAGCTGGCGAAGAACACGTCCACCAACGCTGCCATGTTCCAGGGGCTGCGCCTTGCCAAAGTCCGGAAATCGATAGAGTAGTCTGCAACCGTCCGTCGACCCTGCCGAATACTCAGAAGATCCTGGGATGCCTCTTCAGATGATGAGCCCAGTTTAAAAACCTTGAGCATCTCCTCAGCAAACAGTTCAAAAGATGTGCACGCAGGGGTCTGACGCTCAAACTCCGCTGTTCCCCAGAGTCGAGCCCGGCCTGTCAGGTGAGTGATTGTGTACCCGACTTTAGCCCCTTCTGTGGCAAAGGTTCTGGGTTGCAGAGAGAACTGAAGACTGCAGCTGGTCAGGAACGGGCGCACTTGCTTTGGGTCACCGTTGAACCGTTCTGGGTTGCCGATTCTGAGTTCCGAGCTCCAGCAGCAGTAGCCTGGGCAGGTGACTCTGGAGCGGTGCTGGCGGGTGGGCTGGCTATGGCTGGAGTGGCAGGCAGGCTGGCGGTGGCTGGAGCGGCGGGCTGGGACTGAGGCATGAGTTGGGCAAGCAGTTGAGTTATATGAGCGAGGTGATCTTGTTGTTCGTGAATCCGGTGTTGTTGCTGTTGTATCAACTGCTGTGTTTGCTGGAGCTGCTGTTGCTGCTGGTTGCCAAGCCGTAGCAAAGAGCAGACGTCACCCGTCATCCGATGGATGTCCCTCTCAGCGTTTCCCAGGCGCTGCATGGCGGTGGGTGGTTCTAAGTCCATGTTTCGTGAAACGTTCGCTGGGTCCATTATGTTGGTCAGATCGTACTGTCAGGGATCTGGACAGACGAGGACCACACGAGCAAAACGTTTCAACAGTTTATTGAAGGGTTTGGGGGATGGGAAAGCAAAACTTCCAGGGCAGTAGTACCGTCAAGGGCAAGGCAGAAATCGTGGTCAAAAGGCAGAAGGCAGGTCAAGTTACCGGGGTTGTAGAGCAGAGGGTGGTCGGGCAGGTCCGGGATCACAGGTAGGAGTCAGAGTAGTAGCAGGTAGCAGGCAGGTAAGGTGCTGGCTTAGCAGACGATCTGACAAAGTGTGCTGGGAAACAGGGCTCTTTATACAAGGCATGGTTAGTAAGAAATGAGGAGCAGCTGGCTGGTAAACGAGGGAGTGGCAGCAGAGACAGGTGAGAGTAATCGGCAGAGTGGCAGATAATTAGTGCTCCTACCAGGCAGAGGGAGAGGGAGCTCACGACAGGTTCATGTTAGCAAAATACAGTAACATGCAGTGTTCACGAAACTTCACGAAATCCTAACTACCCAAAATAAGTAAATTTCCTATAGCTAATTTCCTCGTTCATGACAACTGTACTGAGGTTGAATTTTTATAAAACTCAGCTGTTAACAGCATGGCAGCCAAGAGGTGGGTGTCATTACAGGTGGCTTGTTTGAGCAACCAGGCTTCATTCAGCCTGTCTCAGCTCCACTCACGCAGAGGCAGGAGTGCCAAGATGACAGCAGCTAAAGAATGAGCATCTGAGCATCACACGGCTCTTCATAAACCTGTGGGTGATGTTACAGATACACCGTCCATGTTTTATACTGTCTATGGTTAGCATAGTTACGTTGTACAGTTGAAGCTGATATCATAAGCACTACAGTCTTGTACAAATTAAAACTTAGGTCTGCTGATGGTTATTACCATTCATCCAAAGGACATGGTGTCTGTGCTGAAATGGATAGACTGAGTGAAAAGAAGAATCTCACACTCTACTCTGTCCTGTTCAATCAGTAGACTAAAACAACAAAATTAGTAGATAAGTCAAAGTCAGTTCTGGTTCTAGGCTATTTTAAGACATGTATTATTAATATTTTTTCAACTCTGTGTCATTATAAAGTGGTCCTGTGACATTAAAAAAAGATGGTTTGAACATCACAGTTCATGCTGCTCTGACTTTGACACTGATTTTTCTCAAGTCAGTACAGAATCCTCAGTAATATTAACTATAGGTTAATAGCTGAGGTGACACTTATTTATCACTTCATGATGGTTGTGGTTTTAAAGGTCTTTCAATAAACTGCAACATACAGTGTGTTACGCCAACAGAGCTTTCAGACAGCAGTGAAAAGAGCTCTGCTGCTGAAAGCCACATTCAGCCAGTGACAACAGTGAAGGTTCAGTGTTAAAGATTAATTCATACAGTCACTAGAGTCATTTGACTGTTGTTCCCTTTGTGGAGACAAGTTTTCTTTAATTGCTTGTACTGATGAACAGACCTGTTCTGAGAGGTTCTTGACTTCTCTTTCCCAGAACAGTCACACGCATCAATCCCAATCGACCTTATACAGTAGGACTACTGTCTTAAATGTTCTCATCTCTACCGCAGTCCCATGCTTATCTCTGTCACATGACTATTGTGACTTTTGCACATGATCAGGTTTATTTAAATGTAACACAACCTATATGTAGTCATGATTAAAAATGTGAGTCCTACTTGCAGTATTGTGAAAACTAGCAACTGTGGAAGCTTCTAGTGAGGATGGAGCCACCAGCCCACAGCGCAAGTGGGACAGACTAACTAAATCCCATTATCAGTGTCAGCTGTAATTTGTGCCAGTATGCATGTTGTGTTTATAAGCCTTTAATATTGTTTCATGTGGCAGTGATCTTAAAGCGTCATACTGGAAGGATCCTAAGATCTGTCCTGTCCCAGCGTTATCTGGGTGAACTGCTAAAATGAGCTGAGAACTGTTTATTTTGGCTAAATCTACAGTAGCTCATGTGGTACAGTATGTGCTGAACTGTGGACCTGACCTAGTCTGGTTGTAAACTGGTGATTTCTGCCGCATGTGCAGAAGGATGCCAGCTGAGAGGAGAAGAGCATGAAAACATAACTCTTCAGATTTCAGTTGAAATGCAGTATAATAATACAGCAAAGACTCACTGAGTAGCTACTTTGTCAGAAAAACAGAGCAGCAGCTGGTACATCAGTTAACAGTGCCGCCAAATAATCAACAACAATTACGCTGCACGTGGTATGGGTAGTTTTCACAAAATCAGGACACTTCAAAGTTGGATACCTTGCTGAAGATTTGGAGATGTAAAGCCTGTCACCTGCAACTCTTCATTGTGGCTGCTCCTGTGGTTCAATGTGAACTATCAGCTGTAGGAAATGCTCTTTGTGCATTGGCCCTAACTTAATACAACAGGGAGGCTCAGTGTGATAAAATAAAAAACAGTAATGCTATATTTCGTGTATGCATCATTCCTTTCTGTGTATCATTCTTTGAGAGGCAGTTTGAATCCTGGTAGGAATGGTGGAATTGTGTGTTGCTTCTATGATGATCCATTCCTCTATTAAAAAAAAGTAGTGGAGAAGTGTTCATTCACACACTGACACACTTGAAAAGTTCTTGCACACAGACCGGTGCATCTGATCAAAACTTTGTCTGTTTTCATTTTATCTAATGAAAATAAAATGATTACAAACACATGTCTGTAAAACTATGAAGAAATAAAAAAATGCTTTAAACAAATAAATATGATGTAATAAGTGTCAGGCCCAGAACAAAGCGGCAGACTCAGACGCGGAATATGCAGGTTTAGAAGAAACTTTTATTGTTTCCGCGCTGCTGATACAGTCTACAAAAGTTACAACAAAAATGGCTACACTAAACTAGAAAGAAAAACGCTTCACCAAAATGGGAAGGAATAAAAAAATTTATCAAACAAAAAACACTCACTCAAAAATGAGGAGGAAACAGAACTACCAGACTTTCATCTCCTAAACTGGCTAGAAACAAAAGCGATCCCGGAGGATGAAAAACTTTATCAAAAGGAAAGAAACAAACAGAAAACGATCCCGTAGGACGAAAACAGGCTACAAAAACTACTATCTACACTTGAACTTAGGGCTATGAAACTTACGAAGCAAAGGAACATGGAACAGGCTTGGAGTCAAAGGAAAGGCTCGGGTGCGACGACAGAAAGTACGAAGACACCTCGGCACGGGACAAGGGGAAACACAGACTATATATACACACATGAGGGAAATGGGGAACAGGTGGAAACAATCAGACCGTTGACACATGAGGAAGGGCAAGTGACCTCGAACGAGAGGAGAGTTATCTTTCAAAATAAAACAGGAAATGACAAGACATAACAAAAACCCAGCTTGACATCACCACCACCACTACTTATTGACAATAAGTATGTATGTAATTCAGTAATGAGGACATGACTCTTTAAAAACTGCTGATGGTAAAGTTTGAAGAAGAAGAAGTGGTTTGCAGCTTTCGTGTTTTTGGAGCTTTCTGGATCTGTTAACCCTCACAACTCAGTGTTAACTGTTTCTAGTCAGACACTTCACTGTCAGACGGATGGACAGACAGACAGACAGACAGACAGACAGACAGACAGACAGACAGACAGACAGACAGACAGACAGACAGGAAAGGTCAGTAAGAGGAACTTACACGCACCAAAACAAAGAGAGAGAGAGAGAGAGAGAGAGACAGAGAGAGAGACAGAGAGAGAGACAGAGAGAGAAACAGAGACCCTTCATCCATGTAAATAAAATTTACACACGTTCTCACTTACTGCTGTTCTCAGACAGAGGTGGGAATTCATAGATGTGTTCACACGTGTTCTTGCTGCTGGACATGCAGAAGCCAAACTCAAAGTCAAAACTCTTCAGCAGCTTCTCTCTGAAATAATGTCTCTCGATCATTCTGAAGTTTTCTATCGGCATGTCTCCGACCGTGAACTCAACGCTGGAGAGACAAAATCGAACAGACAGACAGACAGACAGACAGGAAAGGTCAGTAAGAGGAACTCACACGCACCAAAACAAAGAGAGAGACAGAGAGAGACAGAGACAGAGAAACTTCATCCATGTAAATAAAATTCACACACGTTCTCACTTACGTGGCTCCAACTTGCCGCAGTCGGAGGAAAGCAGGGGTGAACTGATAACGGACAAATCGTCCAGCGTTTGTGTCAACATCCTTCTTCTCCCCTGCTTTGTCTAACGTGATGATCAGTTTATATGGGACAAGACAGAATACATTCAAATAATATATTTTTAGAGATGGAAATTTTCCCTTTCTCAACAAATATAATATCAAACAATCCAGAAAAACAGAACAGTTTTATTTTCCAGTTCATCTACTACAAAGAAATAAAAAAAGAAAATGGTATAGAATACAAAAACACAGACAGACAGACTTGTTCTCTCTGGCTTCATTAGCTTCTATCAGCAAGTTAACCTCAGAGGGCTGTGTGTGTGTGAGTTTGTGTGTGTGACCTAAGGTAATGGACAGCATGTAATTTAATTCAATTCAATTCAATTTTATTCGTATAGCGCCATATCATAACTTTAGTTATCTCATGACAATTTCCATATAAAGCAGTCTAGACCGTACTCTTTTTTTTCTTCAACATTCTTTTATTTTAAATTAAGCATATAAAGAACAACACAAAACATTACACTAAAACCAAAACAAAACACAACAACCCAGGAACAATTAGTGTCTCAGCATACCTACAATCCCGAATCAAGACAAACTACACAGATGGACATCCCACCAAACTAATACCAGAATAAGGGTGAGAAAGTAGCCTCCCCAGTAGACCTCCACAAAACAACAAAAAACACAATACAGAAATAGCTTCTAGCCGTTACCAAATTATCTGTCTGGCCATCCAAAATGGAAAATGACAGGGGCCCACAAAACCAAAAAAAACCCAATATGTACATTATTCTTTCCATCAAATACACATTCTTTAGTCTCTTTCACCATTGTTGAAGGTTGGGAGGTAGAGGTTTGAGACAACACAGGGTTATCATTTTCCTCGCCACTAGTAGGAGAATCTGTAATTAGACGGTACTCTTTATAATATTATTTACAGAGACCCAACAGTTCCACCATGAGCAAGCACCTGGTGACAGTGGAGATGAAACACTTCCTTTTAACAGGCAGAAACCTCTGGAGATAGAGCAGCAGCAAAACATTAACTAACTATAAACTGTAATGGAGATATGGTAACAATAATGACAATAATAATATATGTAATGAATGTCATGCAGGACCACAGCAGCAGCCACGATCCATGAGAACTGGACAACAGAGCACAGAAACTCTGGGGAAGAAGTTTAGTTAGTAACATGTATTAATGAGACATGTATGTTTACAGATGGTGGTGGTAATGTAGGGAGAGAGAGAGAGAGAGAGAGAAGGTTTGAGTAGTATTTTCAGTAAAGGGAGATGTGACTACGAGAGTCATATAGCAGCATAACTAAGGGATGACCTTAGGTCAGCCCTAACTATAAGCTCTATCAAAAAGAAAAGTCTTAAGTCTACTCTTAAGAGTGTTGACCGAATCTGCTTTCCGAACCCAAAATGGCAGTTTGTTCCACAGAGGAGGAGCCTGATAGCTGAAAGCTCTGGCTCCCAATCTACTTTTGGAGACTATAGGTACGACAAGGAACCCAGCATTCTGAGAGTGCAGTGTTCTAGAGGGGTAGTAAGGTATTATGAGCTCTTTTAGATATGATGGTGCCTGACCATTAAGAACTTTGTAAGTAAGGAGAAAATTATAAATTCTATTCTAGATTTAACAGGTAGCCAATGCAAGGAAGCCAAAATTGGAGAGATGTGATCTCTGATCTTGGTTCCTGTCAGAACACGTGCAGCAGCATTCTGAATTAGCTGCAAAGTCCTAAGAGACTTATTGGAGCAGCCTGATAACAAAGAGTTACAATACTCCAGCCTAGAAGTAACATATGGGTGGACTAGTTTTTCTGCATCCGCTTAAGACACGTTACGCCTGATTTTTGCAATATTACTTAAGTGAAAGAAAGGAGTCCTCAAAATTTGATCAAAAACAACTCCAAGATTCTTTACAGTGGAGCTGGAGGCCAGGGTGATCCAATCTAAAGTAACTAAGTTTCTAGAAATAGAGTTTCTGAGGTGTTTGGGTCCAATTACAAGAACTTCAGTTTTGTCTGAATTTAACATCAGAAAAGTGTAGGTCATCCAACTTTTTATATCCTTAAGGCATGCTTGTGGAGTGCTTGGAGTTTAGTTAACTGATTGGTTTCATCAGGCTTGATCGATAAATATAATTGGGTGTCGTCAGCATAACAATGAAAATTGATAGAGTGATTCCTAATAATGTTTCCTAAAGGAAGCATATATAAACTAAATAGAAGTGGTCCTAGTACAGAACCTTGTGGGACTCCATGACAAACTTTGGTATGCATGGAGGATTCATCATTGACGTGAACAAACTAAGATCGATAAAAGAAATACAACTTAAACCAGCTTAGGACGGTTCCTTTGATGCCAATTTGATGTTCCAGTCTCTGTAAAAGAATTTTATGGTCAATGGTGGCACTAAGATCTAACAGGACAAGTACAGAGATGAGTCCTTTGTCTGATGCCATTAGGAGGTCATTTGTAACTTTGACTAATGCGGTCTCACACTTGAGCAGCTTGGTTGGGATGGGGTCTAAGAGACAGGTTGACGGCTTAGCTGCAGAAATGATTAAAGTTATTTGATGAAGGTCAATGGGAGAAAAATAGTCTAAATACATATCAGGTTTTATAGCTGTTTCCAAACTTGCTGCATCAGAATGCAGATCAATGCCTCAATGCCTGGATTTTGTCTCTAATAGTTATAATTTATAATTTTATCATTAAAGAAGCTCATGAAGTCATTACTAGTTAGATGGAATAGAAGGTTCTGCCGAGCTGTGGCTCTCTGTTAGCCTGGTTACAGTGCTGAAGAGAAACCTGGGGTTGTTCTCATTTTCCTCTATTAATGAAGATTAACAGGCTTCTTCCAGTTTAGTGGCACGCCATTTGCGTTCAGATTTACGTGTCTCTTGCATTAATTTACGAGTCTGCTGGCTATACCATGGTGCTAGCCTTCTTTGTTTTATTGTCTTCTTTTTTAGAGGTGCAATAGAGTCTAGAGTTAGAATAGACCCAGACACACAGACGACCACACACACACACACACACACACACACACACACACACACACACACACACACACACACACACACACACACACAAACAAACAAACTCATTCAAAGTCATTGTCCTCATGGGACTTCATTAGAAAGGCTCAAAGGTGACTATTAGTACTAGGTTGGTAAAAGAACGAACACAACACCAGTATATTACACACATGTACCCTCTGCACACTCACAAATGCAGAATTGTTATTAATGATCCCACTACTTGCAGGTATAGATTTGTATGTTAATAATTAAGATTATGTGACTGCTGAATGTATATTTTCTTTCTTTCTTTCTTTCTTTCTTTCTTTCTTTCTTTCTTTCTTTCTTTCTTTCTTTCTTTCTTTCTTTCTTTCTTTCTTTCTTTCTTTCTTTCTTTCATTTGTGTATGTGTGTGATTGTTCATGTGTTGATGTATTCAGAAGAGCTGACCTCAGCATTCAGACTGACAAAGGAGCAAAGGCATTGCAGTGTCACAATGAATCAGATCAGCTCTGTCAGGAACACTCAGCTCATACAGTAAAGGGTGCTGACAACACGCTGTGGCTTCAGGCTATGGTTCTACATTGGGCATGCTCCAGCATGAACACATAAACATGAAAAATAACATGCAGGGTGTGTTGTAAATGATCCTCCAGGGGGAACGAATGTAGAAATAAACACCACACAGGAAATAAAAAAAGAAACAGTCGGGGTAAAGCAGGTGGAGGCTGAGGTCTCAGAATCAGACCTGACCCACATATTAGTCACATTTCACATACAGGAAGGAACTTCAGATGACTTATTGTTTTCTAATGTCTAATTATGTATTTATTAATTATTCTGGTCATTTTGGTTGATAGAGATTGTTAAAACACCACCATGTTTCTGTAGTTTCCAGTGATGACCTGCAATGATTGGTGTACATGAACACCCGATTTATGTCTAGACATCACATAATTTTCTGTGAGTCTGTGTTCATTGAAACTCAAATGATTTGTTATTTGATTGGTTTGATGGAATATTTATGATCTAAATATTTATTCATTTATTTATTTCAATTTCCATCCATCTATTATCTGTAACCTCTTATCCATTCAAACTTCTCTGATCAATTTTATCATTCTTTTTATTCGCATTGGAATTTTATGTTATTTTATGCCCCTGTCGGGTTAATAATACTTTCATTTTGTCCTTAGTTATTAATGAATCCTTGATCATTTTCCTGGTGTTAATTAATTATGGCTGAGATGTCACCATCAAACATGGTACATGTGATGAGTTAATCATACAAGCACTGTGAATCCACACAGCTGCTCTGGCGAGTCTTCTTTGCTTTAAAAACTTCCACAAAGGTTCCACACATATATTTTTTCAAATGAATTCATTCATTAGCACAAATCTGACAAAAACAAATGCATATCTTTTGGCATATTTAGTCATAACCCTGGATAAATATATGGATGTGGCCCCTGGTATTGTCCAGGTGTTATGCATGATCAGCAGCTAATTTTAAGTCAGACCTTTCCCCTTGAGTGTACTAAGTAAAATACATCATGAATCATGACAATAAAAAAAACAGGTCTCTAACTTCTTCGATTTAACATTGAAAAAAAGACGTGCAGTAAATTCACAGCTGGGCGCTGATGGTAACATCTGGAAATATCATGTCATATTTTTTAGTGGGAAGCTGCTGCTGCTGTCACTGTGTCATAAAGAACAGCTGGTGGGTTTATTGGCCAGTCAGAGCTGCCGTCATTAGTGAATAAAGTATCCCCTCTGTGCTGATAGACGCCCATGTCTCAGCTGTCGTCTATGAGCAGACAGATGTGGTTGTCTTACTGTCAGCGCACTCACTGTGTGAGAACTTTCAGAAAAAACTTCTCATCAAATGAACACAACATAGACACGGCATGTTATCACACACACTTTGTATTTTTGTCATTTACTCTCACACGCCTGAACTAATGTTATCCCAAATTCATTTTTAATTCATTTATCAACCACCAACTTCATGAGCTGGTGTGGTCTGAAGGAGCTTCAGTGGAGATGTTGGAGGGATGTTGCAGTTACACCTGCCAGTCAGTAGTATCACTGGATCAGGCAGGAAACAGGAAGTGTCTGCTCTGCTGGGAAACGCTAACAAGCAGTGACACTGCTTTCTGCTTTCTTTCTGTGTGTGTGCGTGTGTGTGTGTGTGTGTGTGTGCGTGTGCCTCCTCTAACACAGTTTGTCATTAATTCATGTCAGGAATTCACTTAAAATGGTCAAGGTTGAAATGATTTTTAAACTGCATTAAACAGGATTGAACTGATGTTGTTATTTATTTGAATGTATTGTTTTTTATTGTTTTTCATTTTTTTTACAGTCATATTTTCAGTAATATAATCTCTATCTCTTTAATTAAGAGAGAAAATACACATATATACTAGATTTTATTATTGTAAAAATAAAACTGAACCTGTCTCTTACTAACAAGTTTTTTCTTTCAACAAAATATGCCAAACTGCTCAGTGCTCAACATCTTTGATAATACAATCATTCTTTTTCTTAACAACAGTGAGATGAGCATCAGCCTTAATCATTTTTCTTTATATGAACCTCAAACAAAAGTTTTTTATAAGTAAGCTAAAATATTCAGCAAATCAAAGAGTAGTGCTTCCCAATTCAGATGCCAGTTTGGAAACACAGGTTTGAGACACTCAGATACAGAAGAAATAAATACACAGTTCAGAAGGGTTATTTGTCAGTGGAAAAATTGTCAAAGTTGTAAAAGTAAAAGTTTATAGAGGCATAATTTTCAAAATTAATCAAGAAAACAGATTTCATAGATTTAATTTCAAAACGAATCTAAAGATGCATGGATTGCATGCTCATATAGAGCTTAGTGTTAAAATGAAAAACCATAATATAGTATCTTTAAATGTGAGCAGAAAATATCTAAACAAAGAATACGTTCTTTAAAAAAAAGTCTGTCCAAAAGTACTGAGGTTTGATTTATAATGTTATATGATGAACTTTATATCTAATCTCTCCACCCTCTTTCACTCTCCCTCACAGATTATCTGTGCAGCCCGGACGAGAACATTTACAACATTGACTTCACCAGGTTCAAGATCAGAGACATGGAGACTGGCACTGTGCTGTTTGAAATCACCAAGCCTCCATCCACAGGTGAGTAACATTTAACCTTTCAACACAAATATATATAAATAAATATAAATATATATAAAGCTGCTTCATACATGTTGGCTGCACACACTAAGAAAATTCATTAACCTGCAGAATCATCCTTAAAAGAAGCTTTATGTAAAAACTGCTTAATCACTCATCATCAAGCAGTGAAACAACACTAAAGTATCAGTTGTCTTTTTTAGCATTTGATCAATGGTTTATACAATTTAATAACTGTATTGTTGTTATAAGCAGTTGCATACTGGTAGTTTATTGTTACTGTAGTTTGGTCCTCTTACCATCAGTGTCAGCTGTTGGACCTGCAGCTGTGACAAGCAGCTCATGGAGGCAGTTGAGGTACTTTAAACTCATAGAGTCGCATTCAATCACACAGACATGATATACATTTTCATAAAGATCTAAGACTTAACGGAAGTTTTCTTCAGGAAGTCTAGGTCATAGCCTAAGTGACATACTTTTAATTGTACTAATTTAGTCTTATAAATAAAACATCTGTCAAGAAAAAAAATGTTTTTGTATTCTATACCAAAGAAATGTAATTTTTGAATTTCTTTGTAGTAGCCATGAACTAGAAAATAAAACTGTTCTGGTTTTCTGGATTGATTGATATTATATTTGTTGACAAAGGAAAAATTTCCATTTCTAAAAATATATTAGGTTTAGGTTTTGTAGGAGTGATTATGGACGTTCAAACTAAGCTATTATGTTTCCAGACGTGCTTCTGAGTTTTTACTGGGACCTTTTAACTCCGATCTTGTTGTTCTCATGTACTTTATTTATGAACAACTCACGGCGGGGGTTTTTAGCTTCTTAAAGATTTATGTTATGTTTTATCTAGGTCTGGCCGACCGAGCCGTATGGCACGCTGTGTCCCGAGCGCTCAGTCTTTATGATTCACGACTAGCCTTAAATCATGATACCAGACCTTATATATGACTGATCACTTACATCCACAACCGCCTAGATAGTGCAGTTATGTTTCAGCGTTCAGAACCTCCACCATTCACACTCGTGATTGTACTACTTTCTAGCACTATATGTAGGTGTGTACAAATACATGTAAAATCAACACATTAGAACATTTGATGTTTTAAAGCTTTACTAAATCTACTTCGGGGGTCCTCACCTCCCCGGGCCTCTAACCCAGCTCAAACAATAATATTGCGGGAGTTGCCACACTCGAGGACACTGGTACTAAATCTACTTCGGGGGTCCTCACCTCCCCGGGCCTCTAACCCAGCTCAAACAATACCTCGTCAGAATATTGTGGGAGTTGCCACACTCGAAGACACTGATCTTGTCAATAGATGCTCACAGGTTTTTGGCTAATTACTGGTCTTGCTATCCAGAGGACTCACAGCTCACTAACAGATGCTCACAGGTTCCTAATACTGGTCTTGCCATCTTTAGCTCACAGATTTTTTATTTTTATTTTTTTATTTTTTTTGTTTAAAACATCAATGTTTGATGCCTTTGTTTCTCAAATTCACATCTCTTAATTTATAGACAAGTTACTACTGAGACTTAGGGCACGTTACAATTTAGTGGTGTTCAATGCAGATCAAGTTTCTGCTTACCTTTATGTTGCCATGGCCCGTGTCTTTTGTCCGTTCGTACCTGGTACTTTAGCCCAATGAAACCCAATTAATGGTTTAGTCAGGTCTGATCCAACTTTTCAGTTGATCCCGGACGAGCCCCCAAATTGTTGTGGTGATTCAAACCACCCCGAATTCTGTAGACCTGATGTAGAGAAGAGAGATGTTTAGTTTAAAGAAGACAAAGACAAGTACTTCAGTTTCACCTGTTGCAAGAGGGAGAACCCAGCTTTCAGTTCTTACAGACCCCGCGGTCTGCACACCTTCACGCCCTGCTGAGTTCTGGGGCTCTCTGGCACCGGCTCGTTTTATTAATTCACACAAACGGTTACATATTTGTTATTATCTTCATACAGGTTTATCTGCTGGGTGCATCCTACGCCCGTGTGTGTGTGTGTGTGTGCTCTTTTCTCAGGCCATCCTGACCTTGGCCTGAATTCAGATGCTTTGCAGCAGTTTCTAATTGGGCTTACACACACAGACCTCAGGCTCAGGTTTGCACCCAGACACAAACTGCAAAAACACTCTGTTGGTTATACAACATTCTTAAAAGCAATAGTTCAACATAATCACACAGTTTAATATCTTCAAATGATTATTAGGCACTTCAGGTAATATAATCCACACTGTCTGTCTGTCTGTTCGATTCTGTCTCTCCAGCGTTGAGTTCACGGTCGGAGACATGCCGATAGAAAACTTCAGGATGATCGAGAGACATTATTTCAGAGAGAAGCTGCTGAAGAGTTTTGACTTTGAGTTTGGCTTCTGCATGCCCAGCAGCAAGAACACGTGTGAACACATCTATGAATTCCCACCTCTGTCTGAGATCAGCAGTAAGTCCACACACACATACACACACACACGCACTAGAGGACTTGTGGCAGCATGTTCGTATACTCCTCTGTGTCATAGAAGTTATTTTTGCATACTCCTGATTTGCTATCACAATATAATCTGCTGATTATTTTTCAATTTAATTAATGGTGTAGACAAAAAAAGTCAAAAATTGTGAAAATGCTCAGTACAGTAAATTGCATGTTTGACAGTTTCAAAGCTCAAAACCATCAAATCATTCGAGAAGCTGGGACCTGAGAAAATTAGACATCTTTTCTTTAGAACTAAGATTCCATTTAAAATAAATAAATAAAACACATCATTAACAGTGTGTGTTTGTTTGAGTACCCAGGCGTCATTCAGCCTGCCTCAGGTCCACTGATGAACCACGTCTTTGCTGATATTTAGATTAGCCTGGAGGCAGAGGAGGCAACATGGTGGCAGCCAGCACCGCATATCTTTAGCTTCAAAACAGCGCTTTGAAAACCTGTGGGTCATATCACTTTTTTTTCAGTTTTTTTTACTGTCATTGGTATTTAGTCATGAAGTACTAGGCAAAATGAAAGTTTGACCTGATGATGGCGCTACATGAAAAGTTATGGAATCAGCAGTGATCACAGGGAGACTTTAATTTGTTAGACAAATTTCATGTCAATCCGTCCTTAGGTTGTTGTGACATTTCGCTCAAAACTATAAATGTCAATGTCATGGTGGCACTAGAAGGAAGACCAGACTGTATGAACAAACCTTCATGGCAATCTGACCAATGGTTATTAAGATATTTCAGCTTGGAGCCACTAACATAGCCATAAAATCAAATATAAAAGGTATGTGTGAAGTTATTCTCTCTTGTCTATTCACCCATTATAATCCTAAGACCTCTTGGGAGATGCCTGACCACCCCAGAACTAGTGCTCTAACAGCAGTGATGTTTTGTGTCTTCTCACAGTCAGAGAGATGATCCTGCACCCGTATGAGACACAGTCCGACAGCTTCTACTTTGTGGACAATAAGCTGGTGATGCACAACAAGGCAGATTACTCATACAACGGCGGGACATAGAGACGGCACACTGACCCTAGAGGCAGGTGGATGTACGGACTGACCTGAGGGACGATCAGAGCACACTAGTCTGGCACACTCTTTATTTCTCTCTTTCTCTATCTCTTTCTCCAGCTGTAAGGACGCCACCCAACAAAACACCCGTTCAGATGTGTCAGGTCTCAGTTGCAATCTGTGTGTGTGGCTGTGTGTGTAATCATGTATAAGTCAAAGCCAAAAAGAAACGCACATACGGTACACAAAAACACAGACACGGTTCACAGGTTGGTGTGGCGCTGCTGTAAGTGTGTTTGTGACATGATAAACCAGCAACTCACGTTATAAAGTGAAAAAAAGAAAATCATGTCTTCAAATAATGCCAGAAATGTTGCTTTTGAAAAATTCCTGGACATGTTAGGTTTAGGAACACATCCTGCATTTGAAAATGTTTTTTTAGGACTTAAAAATGTTATTATTTCTCAGATTTTGTGTGTGTGCGTGTGTGTGCGTTTGTGTGTGTGTGTGTGTGTGTGTGTGTGTGTGTGTGTGTGTGTGTGTGTGTGTGTGTGTCTTTTATAGAGTGTGTGTGTGTTTCTGTACTTTTTGTCCGTCTCAGTTTGAATGATTACTGGTCTGGTAAAAATATAATAATTAAATGTTAGTGATGTGGTGATCTGGTTTGCAGAATAAATTTCCAAAACCTGTTAACACAGTAGGCAGTTTAGTCATTTTGAGTTGATAAATACGGAAGCCCTAAAGAGTCATACATACATACATTTTATTCCACCCATTTTCCCGTGATAACAAGATCATTAATTCGAGATCTCGAGAAAACAAAACAGACTCTCAGGACTGGAGTTAGGATTAGCCAAAGTGTATAAGCCTTTGTCCGAAATTATAGATCAAAAAGATTTTACAGTAGAGTAAATATTGTACATGATGCCCTTTTCAATTCAAAATAATGAACTTTGAGGCTGGATTTCTCTAAAATGATACAGTAAATATGCTTTATACTGACCTTTGTCAGAAATTATGGATCAAAGGGATTTTACAGTGGCGTAATAGGTTTGCTCACTCCGTATCATGGACTACATGCATTTGCCATACATTCTGTAATACGGGCGCACTTGAAATCAGGAAAAGACGAACGTCTGCTCACTTGACCGCAGTTGACATTGCTACACTAAATGATGTTTCCTGCAATGATTAAATACACTAGACTATCGTTTTGTTTTTGAGATCTCAAATTATTATCTCGTTATCACAGGAAAACGGAGGAAAATTATCTCGTTTTCACAGGAAAAAGTGTGGAATAAAATGTATGTATGTATGGCCCTTTAGGGCTTCCGTAGCTCAGACCAATTTCCTGTTTTTTTAATTTCTTTGTTCATTAATTACTCCCTGAGTGGAGAGGCCTGTATTAACCTGTAGGTCATATGTGTTGCATGTTGTCTTTGTTCAAAGCACATCTCTACAAAGACAACAATTTAGAAACTTGTAAAGGTGAGCTCATCTGATACAACCATAAACGTACTTCATCATCTTGGTACTTAGTGTACTTTTCCAGCCTCATGTTGCTTCGTTTAGGTGACAAAAAAGTTGTTCAAAACTTTAAGTTGTACCTATTACATGTGTCCGAGTTAAAAGTTTGGTTTGAAAAAATAAGAGAAGAAAAGTAAAAACTTGATATGTAAATGTTGATATCTTTTAGTCAGAATCATGTTGCAGCAAAGGAACATTTGGGAATGTAGCAGTTTAAAGAACAAATCAGGCTTATATCTCGTATATTTTTTTTCTGTGTAATCTTCTGTGACATTCCGATTTCTGCCTCATACATTTCTATCTCTATCTTGTTTTACTCTCACACATTCCAGTGAGTTAGGACCAGAGTGTGTTGATCTCTTGATATTTAAGGGCATTTATTACACAGATCACACAGAGCATCAGTAACCGAACTTGGGGTGCCTATAAACTGTAATACGTACAGTTATCTTTCTGTCTGAAACACAACCTGACTGAAATAGTATCCTATTTTTGCAAATCCTGCAAATTATTCGGAAGTACTAGTTGAGCCAGGTCTGTGGAAAAGTGCAGGCAGTTAGTTGAATTCACCTGTTCAGATCAAGACAACAGGGTTTCCACCCAGTTTCCAGGACGGGACTTAGATTGTTAATCAGATAAAACATGTTGACTTGAATGTTACGTCAAAAATGTAACAGATACTAAGAACAGATTTATTTATGACCAATTGTGATTCATGTACTGTACAAATGATTTTGAACAGATGTAACGTTTTTGACAATTCAAATGTTGGTGTGAATGAACAAAAGTAAAATAAATATTTTTTTTGACATATCACAGTGTCTTGACTGTCAGTATTGTGAGACAAACACAGAGAGAATACACACTGTTTACATGATAATGCTTTATTTCAGAATACTAACAGCACATGTAATATGACAAAAAGACATTACTCTGCAGAGACATTGAGTCTCTTTTACATGTTCTTTCCATTACTTTTCATATGTACATATTAATAACACCTTCCTCTTATTGATTTGTGCGCTGAGCCAGTTTTAACTTCCTCAGTGCTGAAGGACGATTGTCTCTGTCACCGGCCATTTGTACACGTCTCCAAAATGACTGTTCTGTTAAAGGAATAGTTTAGACATTTTTGGAAACAAGTTTGCTTTCATGTTCAGAGTTAGTCCGACTGAAACCACTCTCATGTTTGCTGCTAAGAGATGCTTGGCTTAGCTTAGCATAACAGGAAACACAGCTAGTGTGGTTCTGTCTGGTAAACATTTAGCCTACCAACAGTTCTAATGCTCACTAATAAAGATGTTATATCTTGCTTGTTTAATCCATACAAAGTCCTAATATATATAAGTATTATATAAGGTTTCACAGGAGTTTTTTGCTGGACTATTTCTTGCAGGGCAATGACATAACCGTCCAATAAACAGTCTTTATATGGATTAAATAAACCAGATATGTTATTATTAATATGGTAATTAGTTCCAGTCTTTATGCTAATCTGAGGTAAGTTAACCAGCTGCTGGCTCTAGTTGTGCACAGCTGAGTTGTATGTAATATTTTGTTAATGTTAAAAACAGTGTGACAAGCACTGATAAAAAATAAAATAAGCAACAAAAAAACAAAGACTTATGGACCAACAGAAGAACCACATTAATAAGTTAAATTAACTGATTTAATTACATTACATATTGTCTGCACACAGAACATCACTGAGAATGATTTCATTATTTCAAATAATCACTAAAACGCACGGTGTGCTGCATCTTCACATCATTTGTGCAAAATAGATTAACACGATTACATCGCATTCAGGAAATGGTACAAGGAAATGACCTCAGTTTTTTTATTTGTTTAGTTTGGTCACTGAAATGACACAAGGAAGTGCTGAACACCAAGTAGAGAGTCTGTTTAATACTACAGCTAAGAGCCTGATAGCACTTGACTGATTCAGAGTATGTGATTGTGTAGTTCTGCTGAGTGAAACTGGGTCTAAATGGTATTTTAGTTTGGATCAGGTTACCTAACCAGCCTTTTCCTTCACTCTACTTCTTTCTGTCTTTCTCCTCTTTCTTTTTCTCAAACAGCTTCATAGTAAATCAGATGATTTTTCTTCCAAAGTTTGAACAGTCTAGCTCATTTTACATGAGACATGTCTCTATTTGTGTGTGAATCAGGATTAAGCAACAGTTAAATCTGATCTGATGACAGCTGATGTGTTTTTATTGTCACTGTCAATGGAATCTGATCAAAACCACACCAGCACAATCCTGATGAAGCTGTTTTCACTTCAGATTTTTGAATTTGTTTAGTTAGTTTGTTTGTTTTGATTATTATATTTACTCAAGACCTAAGAATAGTCTGGCTATATTACAGACAAGTCATTCCAGTTTTCAGGAGCTTTAAAAACAGTTCTGTATCATTCCTTTCTATCTCGCTCTGCCCTCGATACTCAAGGCTCAAGGATCTCTGTAATGTTGGCCCACGCAGGGAAGGTGCCCATGTCAAACATGGCATATCCCCAGGTGTTGATGGCTAAATTAACACTCAAAATTCCAATGATGTTCAACATGAAGCCAGCTTTCACCTGGAGGAAGAGACAGTCACATTGGGATCAGTAGACAGTATGTATTTAAACACCAAGGTCTTTAAAAGTCATGCATTTAAGTTTTACACTGATAAATTAAGACTGGGATTGTTGTGACAGGATTGTGTGCACAATCTATTTTGTGTGTCAGTCAGCACTATCAGACCTGCAGCAAACACTGTCAATAATGCTAGCTATGTTAGCTAGGAAGCTCGCTGTGTCATAATAGGCAAGTATCAATTCTACACTCAAATGACAATAATATGATAATATAAATTAACTAATAAACTTAATGTGAAGCAAATCATACAAGTTATGTAATACTACTAATAAACTCAATGTGCTTCCACTACATAGTAGTAGCCAGGTTTATGCATTCAATATTAATAAAGCCAATGTGTGTGAATGCAGTCATTTATTAGTTCTATGATATAAATCTTATTACAGTACTTCCTTCACATTAAGTTTGTTAGTTAATTTACATGAAAACAATGGAATTTAAATGGATGGGAATTTACTATGTAATTGAAATGCATAAGTGCCTGAAATGTTTTTTGTGTGTGGCGGAACATTTCAATGAACCTAAATAAATAAATTGTTTCGGTTAAATCATTCATTTCTGACACTTACCCAGGGGGGTCAGGACTGTGTGAATCAGATTATTTAATCATAGAAATTGAATTATTTATACATATAAATTATTGCTTCCATCATAACTCAATCCTGAAGCCAGTAAGAAAATTGCACTAAATGCAGCTTCTTTAATGAGTGCTGGCTCCAAATAACTCCTAAAATTGCCTTCAGAAATGAAATACAAAACATCTGTGCAGGTCTAGTCATATAATCTCCCTACTTTAATGAAGACATAACCCTTTAATTATTATGTTCTTTTAGATTAGATCATAACTGAATATGTGTCTCACCATGTCCATGACTCTGAGTTTTCCAAACGAGAATGCGATGGCGTTGGGTGGCGTGGCCACAGGCAGCATAAAGGCCAGAGAGGCAGCAACGGTACAGGGCAGCATCACATACAGTGGGTGTATCTTAATAGTTACAGCCTAAAAAAACATGCCAACACAACACGATTAAATCAATAGAGATGTTATGTGTCAGCTCAGCGCCGGTTCTGGCTACATTTGCATGTGGACATGTGAGTTCTGGTTACCATTGAGGCCAGTATGGGCAGGAACAGGGTGGTGGTGGCTGTGTTGCTGGAGCACTCTGTGAATGTCGCCACCAGCAGGGAGAGCAACAACGAGATGGCAAAGGGTGGAATTTCCTCCAGAGGTGCCAGACTCTCTCCCAACCACTTAGACAGACCTGAATTCTGTAAATATTACAAGCAAAGATGTTGGGCTTTTTGGTAATGGAGTCCTAATATTGTCATTAGTGGTGTTAACAGTGTAGCTCTAGGGATGATAGGGATCAAAGTATCTCTCCATCTAATTTGGACATGGTCCTTTGGTGCATTTGGAGAATGAAAGTGTAAATTTTACACTGCTGGGGCGCTCTAAATCCTTCTGAATTCTGAATTCATTCAACAACTGAGAACAAGTGAACAATAAGAGGTGTAAGTTTCATTCATCTACGTGTGATCAGGTGTGAGTAATTTACACCTCACTAAGCATAGGGAACAAGTCAAATACCCACCAACTCACGTTATTACAATATGTGCCACTCCTCTATGCCTGTTGTCGTCTCCGGTCCAAGTAGAAAACATCATTTTGTCACAAGGTGCAGAAATCTGACTAACCTCCAGCCTCTAAAACAGTCCTCACACACTGTTGACTCCACTGGGTTTATGAAACAACCAATAAACAGTTAACAAAATGGATTTCATGGCAGCCTACCAACCACCTTTCTCTAGATCTCCTTGCTCTAACTGAGACTTGGATTAAACAAAGAACAAGGCCACCCCAGCTGTTATCGCATATGAATACCATGCTATTGCATTGACGGCTGGCCGCAGTTTAAGCCTACCTTGTTGTCATATTTTATCCACCAGGCCAACTCGTGGCTTTATGAATAAGTTGGACAGCCTGTTGTCCTCCATTCCTTACCATGCCTGTCCCTTGCTCATCCTGGGAGACATGAACATCCATCTTTATTATCTCAAACATGCAGAAATGCCCATGTTTGGCCGGTTTGGATCTTTCCTGGTTTGAATCCGACCTCACAGGGCGCTCGTTCAGCGTATCCTGGCTTCATCATCATTCACTCAAACATCTCACCACCTCATCACCAGGGTAGCGAGAAACATAGGGGTCATGATTGATGAGCAACTAACTTTCTCTAATCATGTCGCCTTAGTTGTTGTGTTGCTTTGCACTCCACAACATCAGAGAAATCAGGCCTTACCTAACCAACATGCTACTCAACCCCTGATACAAGCTGTGGTCGGCTAGGTTACTGTAACGCCCTCCTGACAGACCACGCAACCTGTACAATGAAACATTTCAGATTATCCAGAACGCGTTGGCTTACTGGGTTTTCAACCAACCGAAAAAGGCACATGTTACCCCGTTGCTCATTGGGCTCCATTGGCTACCTATAGCAGATGGCATTAAATCCAAATCACTCATTCTAGCCAACAAAGTAGTCTCCATTACTGCCAGACTGAAATATGTCAACAACCACTGGCTGACATACATAAAATTCAGGAGTTCACTTATCCTGTGAAGATCTACTATACTGAAATTTAATAATAATAATAATAATAATAATAATAATAATAATAATAATAATACATTTTATTTAAAAGAGCTTTTCAAGATACTCAAAGACACTTTACAAGGAAGAACATCAAATCATCAAAACAATATGAGATAGTACACTACTTACTTCGCATCTCCTGACTTTCAGGTGTTTTTTTTCTTATGACGTAGGCATTTGACTGTTTGATTGGACTGACATTTCATTTGAACACATTTTAATAACTTTATAGCCTCTGTAGCCTTTAACCCTGCAGTAACTGATTTTTGTCCACTTAGTGGCAGCAAAAATATGTTCTGCCACATTATTATTTTGACAACATTGTTGATGCTTCATGGTCAAGACAGTGAAGATTCTGCACTGCAATAACCCAGAAATCACTTGTTAACAAAGTAATATGGATGACACTGTGACATTTTATATTTTCAGCTGATTATGTTTATTTTGGGCTGTGAACTACTGTAGTTCCTTTTTTTAAACTACCTATTATGAAAGTGAGGCTCCAATTGTTCAATGAAGAATGAATTCAGTAATAAGTAGAAAAAAGTCCATCAGGTATTTTGTTAATTTGTCACATAACCATTAAGTCTAAGAACTCTAAAAGATGATTCGTATTAATCTATCTGTAGTAATCTGTAGTAATTTAAAGTAATCTATGAGGCCTAAATGATTTTCAAAAGTAGCATGCACTATCTGATCCCATCCTTTCAGCACAAAACAGATAATCAGTCAAAAAAGGAAAAAACACAGTGTTCATACATGCACGTTTACCTCACTGCCAGCAGCCAGAGCGAAGCCTCCTCCTAGCAGCAGGATGACGTTCCAGGGCATTCTCTCATGAACCACCTGCCAGTTCAGCAGAGTTTTGGGAGCCTTCACCAGTTTACCTGTGAGACCCCGATAGAGTGTGAACATGAAACAGTAATTAGTTTTAAAACAGCGTGTCATATCCGCTGGGTCACCTAGTGCTCAGACAAGCTGAAATTTAGGTTACATTAACATTATTAATGCATTCTATTGTTGTTATTATTAATAGGGACTTTTTCTCTGTAATTTAGTGGTGTTAAAATCAGCAGTTCACCTGTGTCGTTGTAACCATAGCTTCCAAACTTAAGCAGCTGGGAGGGGATGATGAAGAAGAGCATGGACATTAAGATAGCAACAGTTCCATCTGACACATACCTGAGGAGGACAACATAACATCATTCGACATATTGTTTAAATAATGCTGATGTATTATACTGATGTAAAACTGCTCCATCATCATTTGTGTAAAAGAGATCAAAAGATCAGAGGACTGGGGGTTTTTACGAATTTTTGCACATCTCACAAATACATCAGCTAATCGTTTCATAAAACAGGTTTGGTTCACCGCTTTTCATAGCATTTGTTTATAATACAAATCTACAGAATATCACCATGTTTATTCATGCCAAACGGGGCGGGGGACTCACGTTCCATTCTGATTAAAGAGCAATGTCGCCCAGCCATCTATGAAGCCCGGCTCCCTGGTGAACCACAGGACCACCAGCAGGATGAAGATGGTCAGCACTGCCACCTCAGCAAACTTCATGGGCCCCAGTTTTTTGTACTCCTCCTTCATCACCATGTAAGCCTCCCTATCTCTCTCTGTCTTTTCACCACAGCCAAACGTCTGCTTCAGGCTAAAAGGGAAGTACAAAGTGCAAAGATGCTGCAGATTGTTTAATAAATCAAGGAATGATTTATAAGCATGGACTCTGTTCAGTGAACTGGTTAAGGAGAGCAAACTATGGATTTACAATAATTTATCATAGTACAGTCGATACATGGAATAGCAGGTTTCGACAGAGCTACAAAAAAACAGAGTCGAGTTAAAGAATAACCTGTAAAAAAGTCTTGACCAAACAGAAGCAGTAGAATTTTGTTTTACAGCCTCTTTAAAGGAGTGCCTTGGGCCTTGATGCTTACCTGATAGCAGCAGCACAAATAAACAGTGCCCTAAATTTGTCCCTGATAATGACTTACTGCACCATGTACCCTTCTTAGCCTCACTCACCCAACCTGGAAAACATTGCAGCCAATTTTATTTGTCACAGTATATTGAGCTCCTGGTTCTTATTCTGAATTTTTATCTGAATTTGCAGAATTTGCATCAGGCTTGATCCCTTAAAAACAGATAAAGTAATTATTGTAGGTGATTTTAACATTCATGTGGACAACCACAATGATAGTCTTAGTACTGCGTTTATCTCTCTATTAGACTCAATTGGCTTTTGTCAAAGTGTAAATAAACTCATTGTCTGAACCACACTTTGAATTGACACTTTGGCATTGAAATTGATCATCTAATTGTCTTTCCACAGAAACCTCTGAGTTCATATTACTGGACTATAAGCCTTTGTGTAGAAACTTCTACAGCAGATGTTTATCTGATAGTGCTGTAGCCAAATTTAAGGAAACGATTCCTTCAGTATTGAATTCAATGCCATGTCTAACTGTAACAGAGGACTTGTCTGCTTCCTTTAGCCACTCACAAATAGATCATCTTGTTGATAGTATTACAGGTTCATTACGGACAACTCTAGACTCTATGCAACTCTGAAAAAGAAGACAATTAAACAAAGAAGGCTAGCACCATGGTATAGCCAGCAGACTCATAAATTAAAGCATGAGGCACGTAAATCTGAACGCAAATGGCGTGCCACTAAACTGGAAGAATCTCATCTAGTCTGGCAAGATAATCTCAAAACATACAGGAAGGCCCCCCCGTAATGCCAGAGCAGCCTACTACTCTTCTTTAATTGAGGAGAATAAGAACAACCCCAGGTTTCTCTTCAGCACTGTAGCCAGGCTAACAGAGAACCACAGCTCCATTGAGCCCTCTATTCTGATGATAAAATTATAACTATTAGAGACAAAATCCATCACCCTCAACAGGCATTGATCTGTATTCTGATACAGCAAGTTTGGAAACAGCTGTAAAACCTGTTATGTATTTAGACTCTTTTTCTCCCATCGACCTTCATCAAATAACTTTAATTTAATTTCTGCAGCTAAGCCGTCAACTTGTCTCGTAGACGCCATCCCAACCAGGCTGCTCAAGGATGTTTTACCTCTAGTTAGCCATTCTTTATTGGATACAATTAATCTGTATTATCGGGATATGTACCACAGTCCTTTAAGGTAGCTGTAATTAAACCTCTTCTTAAAAAGCCCACTCTAGACCCAGAGGTCTTAGCCAACTACAGACCGATATCAAACCTTCCCTTTCTGTCTAAGATACTTGAGAAAGCTGTAGCTAATCGGCTGTGTGACTTTCTCCATAAGAACAGTTTATTTGACGACACCCAATTATATTTATCAACTAAGCATGATGAAATCAATCAATTAACTAAACTCCAAACATGCCTTAAGGATATAAAAAATTGGATGACCTACAGTTTTTGATGTTAAATTCAGACAAAACTAAAGTTCTTGTAATTGGAACCCAAACACCTCAGAAACTCTATTTCTAGAGACTTAGTTACTTTAGACGGGATCACCCTGGCCTCTAGCTCCACTGTAAAGAATCTTGGAGTTTTTTTTTATCAGGATTTGTCACGCATTTGTTACTTCAAGGCTGGACTATTGTAACTCTTTGTTATCAGGCTGCTCTAATAAGTCTCTTAGGACTTTGCAGTTAATTCAGAATGCCGCTGCACGTGTTCTGACAGGAACCAAGATCAGAGATCACATCTCTCCCATTTTGTCTTCCTTGCATTGGCTACCTATTAAATCTAGAATATAATTTAAAATTCTTCTCCTTACTTACAAAGCTCTTCATGGTCAGGCACCATCATATCTAAAAGAGCTCATAATACCTTACTACACCTCTGGAACACTGCGCTCTCAGAATGCCGGGTTCCTTGTGGTTTCTATAGTCTCCAAAAGTAGATTGGGAGCCAGAGCTATCAGACTCCTCTTCTGTGGAACAAACTACCATTCTGGGTTCTGGAGGCAGACACGGTCAACACCTTTAAGAGTAGACTTAAGACTTTCCTTTTTGATAGAGCTTATAGTTAGGGCTGGCTCAGGTCATCCCTTAGTTATGCTGCCATAGGACTAGACTGCAGGGGAACTCCCCCTCCCTTTGCTGCTGCTGTGCATCTGTGTCTCTCTATCTCTATCACAGGTTCCATTGCTACTGTAATTATTTTATCATTCATTGTGATTCATTGTCATTTTATCATTCATTGTATTTGTACAATATGTCTCTGTTGATTTGTTCTCTACACGTGACATCCATTGCACGTCTGTCCGTCCTGGGAGAGGGATCCCTCCTCTGTGGCTCTTCCTGAGGTTTCTTCCACCTTTTTTTCCTGTTAAAGGTTTTTTGTGGGCAAGTTTTTCTTCACTTGAACCGAGGGTCTGAGGACAGAGGGTGTCACTCCCTTTTGATTTGATAAATCTCATCCAGTGGCTTTTCCTAACTTAAAGTGTCAACATAATGAAGAGAACAATGAGTAAAGCAGCTACATATGAATGGTAATGGACTGTACTTATATAACACCTTTCTAGTCTTCTGACCACTCAAAGTAGTTGTCTAATAAACTAGATAGATAGATAAGGTCGTCATAGCAGTCTGGTATAACTACATATCTCATCCACACACATTCATACACCGATGGCATTAGCTGCCATGCAAGGTGCCAACTGCTCATCAGTTTGAGGAGCTAACCATTCATACACATTCAGACACCGATGGTGCAGTCTTCCGGACAGGTAGTCTCAGGTTTTTATGTTATAGAGGCTTTTCGAGTACCCGTAACCTCGACACACATGGCTAAATAGTGGTTTAGATGATCATTAAACATGATATTAGTTGGGGAGGTTGGTAGCGTAGTGGGTTGTGTGTAGAGGCTTCAGTCCTCGACGCAGCTGGCCCCGGTTCGAATCCCGCATTGGACGTCCCTTTGCTGGGTGCCCCCCCCCCCCCCCCCCTCCCCCCCTCTGCTTTCTATCTTCAGCTGTCCTATCATTAAAGGCCAAAAAAATTATCTTAAAAAAAAACCATGATATTAATCATTAATCATTTCTCACAGAAGCATTTGTGACTGGCTGCACTACACTGAAAATGCCTTACTTGAAGCCAAGGAACAAAGCCTGAAGCCAGAACCAGGTCAATACGAGCATGAGCAGCATGTTGGGAAAAGCGAAGGCAAACCAGCTGGCAAAGGTGATCACGCCACCGCTATCCTTGAAGATCCTTCACAAAGGATAAGAAACGGAGAGATGAGATAAAGTAACAGGGCGTTCAGCTCTTACATATCTGAAATAACACTCTTGTGTCTTTACTAATGCCTTACTGCTCAATTTGGCCCTTAAGGATGAGGTTAGGGGTTGTGCCGGTGAGTGTGGCCGTGCCTCCGATGCTGGCAGAGTAACACACAGACAAACTCATTCCTTTGGTCAGGAACGCATACTTCTCCTCTATTGCTTTTCTCCTCACCTCCTGCTGTGACTCCTGTTCGTCTGGAGCCAAACACATTCAGGAAGTTAAAGTTACTGTGAAGAAGACCTTAAACACAAACGTAAGATCTGGCAGACATTTGAACTTACACACTCTGTCTTCCAGCTGAGCTTTGGTGTCTATTGATGACTGTTTCTCATCTGTCATTTCTTGTTTAGCTTGTTTGACCTCGAGCTCAAACGCATGGTTGTCCTCGGCTCCAGTCTGGAAATCTCGTGCGTCTGCTGCTGTCTCTGTGGCTTTCAGCTGCATCAGCACAGCCTTGGCGATGGGCAGCATCATGGCTGTAGTGGCCGAGTTGCTGATCCACATTGACAGGAAGGCCGAGACGATCATGAACCCCATCATTAAGCTGTATGAGTGAGTATGAGCATAGTAATGATAAGTAACAGCAACAGTGGTGATTATATCTTAATCAAAGCGTACCATAGATTTAATGTATTAAGTATGTATAAGTATTCATCATTACAACATGTGTAATATGAGGTGGTGTATCTTGAGAAGAAAAGTAAAATTCCTGGAATTTATTTTGTTGTCCTGCTTCTTAGAATCTGTATTTTAAAGGTCAAGTGTGTAGGACTTATTAGCATCTAGTGGTGAAGTTGTGTCACACTTATGGGCTGAAATATGTGCCACTAGAAACTGAATTTGAATCATTTATATTTGAATTTGAATTGCTTAACTTGAATAATTGCATTAAAAAACTGAATTTTTATCACATAATTTGAATTGTACAGTTTGAACCATTGCATTGAAAAACTAAATCTGAATTGTAATTTGAAACTGAATGTATTAGTTTGGAACTGAACGTTTAGTTCTTACAATTCAGATTCAGTTCTTGCATTCCAAATTCAGTTCTTCAATTTTCTGTGACAAACGACCAAGGTACTTTTTATTATTCTGTTTCTGGACATAATAAAGAGAAACTGAAACCAGAAACAAGTGTTTTTTTCGTTTTTTTGTTTTTGACAAAAAACGAAAATTCGGCTCAATTTCTCGTTTTCTGTTCCAATCACCAAAAACCAAATTTCCACTTTCCGTTTTAGTGGTGGGCGGGGCTCGTACGCTTCTTTGCCCGGTACTCTTCAAAATAAAAGTTTTCCGGAAATGCCACTACTGGATGCCGCTATCTGAGGCACATGCCGCTAACCTGTAGAGGCAGATGCCAGTATCTGAGGCATTGATTAATCTCTCAACTGCTGCCGCTGTGTGTGCGCGAGTGCGTGCGTGCGTGTGGTGTAATCTGGGTATGTGCAGCGTATGTGTAGCATTAGGCCAGGACACCAGGGGGCGGTCTTACAGGGGAACCTCAGGTTATGTTTTTGTTACAGAGCCACAGGTCATGTGAAATGTGGAAGTAAAGACTCAACGTGAAATTCGTCTCAGCATCTTTATTAAATAGATAAAGAACCTAACTCAACAGTGTGCGTGTGTGTGTGCGCGCGCGCGCCACGGCAGTTGCTGCTGTTATGGGCATTTGTTTTTATTTAAAAAAAACACTCAATGTTGTATTGCCTACCGTCAGCTGCGGCGGCAGGTCAGTGGCAGTGATTGAGAGATTATTTAAGAAAACCTCGCAAATTAATGCGGAACTCACGTAAAAGAAATGTTACTTCCATCGAGTGCAATACAACATTGATTGTTTTTTTTAAATAAAAACAAATGCCCATAACAGCAGCAACTGCCGTGAAGCGCACGCACACGCACATGCACGTTGTCGAGTTAGGTTTTTTTTATCTATTTAATAAAGATGCTGAGACGGATTTCATGTCGCGTCGCAGGTCCACACACAGGACAGTCTGTGCAAAGCGCCAGTCAATTGAAAACCGGACATTTTCATGAACTTATAAAGAAAAAAAATCCTCAGGAGCCCCAGATAGGACGTAAAAATGTCCGGCCAAAGGAGGACGTTTGGTCACCCTTTAATAAAGAAATAACTTTGTCAAACGGAAGAACTTTTATATTGAAGAGTACCGGGCAAAAAAGCGTACAAGCCCTGCCCACCACTAAAACGGAATAATATTCTGTTTCTGGACATAATGGACACAAGCTGAAACAAGAAACAAGTCGTTTTTTCGATTTTTCGTTTTTGACAAAAAACGAAAAAACGAAAATTTGGCTCAATTTCTCGTTTTCTGTTCCAATCACCAAAAACAAAATTTCCACTTCCATATTCCGTTTTAGTCTTTACTTCCACATTTCACATGAACTTTGACCTGTGGCTCTGTAACAAAAACATAACCTGAAGTTCCCCTGTAAGACCGCCCCCTGGTGTCCTGGCCTAATGCTACACATACACTGCACATACCCAGATTACACCACACGCACTCACATACACAGTGGCAGCAGTTAAAAGATTAATCAATGCCTCAGATACTGGCATCTGCCTCTACAGGTTAGCGGCATTTGCCTCAGATAGTGGCATCAGCCTCTACAGGTTAGCGGCATGTGCCTCAGATAGTGCCATGGCCCATGCCATGTGCGTGTCGCAGGTCCACACACAGGACAGTCTGTGCAAAGCGCTAGTCAATTGAAAAACAGACATTTTCATGAACTTATAAAGAAAAAAATCCTCAGGAGCCCCAGACAGGACGTAAAAATGTCAGGCCAAAATAGGACGTTTCGTCACTCTTTAATAAAGAAATAACAATAAAGAAGAACTTTTATTTTGAAAAGTACCGGGCAAAGAAGTGTACAAGCCCCGCCCACCGCTAAAACGGAATATGGAAGTGAAATTTTGTTTTTGGTGATTGGAACAGAAAACGAGAAATTAAGCCGAATTTTCGTTTTTTCGTTTTTTGTCAAAAACGAAAAAACGACTCGTTTCTGGTTTTAGCTTCTCTCCATTATGTCCAGAAACAGAATAATAAAAAGTACCTTGGTCCTGAATGTTCAGTTCCAAACTAATAAATTCAATTTAAAATTACAATTCAGATTCAGTTTTTCAATGCAATGATTCATATTCAGTTTCTCGTGGCACATATCTCAGCCCATACACCCTCCCCTCTAAATATGGTGGTCATGAAACTAGAGAAGAAAAAAAAAGGTTAAAAGCTCTCTTGAGAGCCGTGTTCGGTTGATTCATTTTACTGTATATTTACTGGCAACCCAACATGGCGGACTCCATGGAAAAAGACCCACTCCCTCTGGATACAAAAGGGTTAATGAAAGAGATGCAACAAATCTTATTTTCTGATGATTATGTGCTAATAAGCAATACTTTTATCCCCCTAGTTTCATTAGCATTTCATCTGTATCTACCTTATTCCGTTACGTTTCAAAAGAAGGTTAACTGAATATAATGATTGTTTTTTATTATAAAATACTTAAATAAAGAATCTTCACTAATTTGATTAAAAATATGAAACACCCAGAAATTGCTCTATACATGCTGTAAAAGCAGAGAACACATCCAGAACAATGACAGTATAAAGCATGGAGCATGAGAGACATGGGCGACACAGGCTACCACCATGCTGAATGTACTGGGTCTACTGCCTCCCGGCTAATCTAAATATTAGCAAAGACATAGATCATTGGTGGACCCAGAATGATATCTGGGTGTTCAAAAAAGGCCATCTGTAAAGGCACCCACCTGTCAATCAAAGCAGCCATGCTCCTAATGCATAACTTTAAGCATATCATTTGAACAGGTGAGTTGTATATAAATTCACCCTCAGTACAGTTGTCATTAATGGGAAATAAGCTATAGAGACCAAAACTGTTTTTTGTACCACACTGTAAACATGTTTATTTCTGCTGTGAAGTTGGACATTTGGACATGGGGACTGACTGATTCTGGAGCCAGCCTCAAGTGGCTGCTCAAGGAATTACAGTTTTGAGCACTTCTGCATTGGCTTCATTCCCCATCCATGGAGGTCCATACACACTTTGTTAGCTGCCTTTGTAGTTTGTAGCTCATGAAGTTGCTGAAGTTGACTATCTTTCAGTAGTGTGGATATTTGCTGTTGACTTAGCGTTAGCCTTTTGATAACGGTTAACTTATCCTGTTTTGTAATTCAATTCCTTTATGTTCTGTGAGACTTGCAGAGTTTCTCTCTTGTTTTCTCTCTGTTTCCATGTGTTTTTTGATTTTAGGCATTTTATCTTTCTAAAGACTGCAAATGTGTCCTAAAATTCATGTCAGTAATTTCTTCATTTATTTGTGTTATATTTGCACATGTTTCCTTCAGATGAGCTTCATCACAGGGCTTTCTTACAGGGATGGACGAACACCAACCAGCAGCAGAACTCGGAGAGCGATTCGCTTATGAAGGTTCCAGCACTCCACTGCGATGGCCACCAACAGGCCGCCAATGAACAGCATGTTCGAGTCTTTCAGGTACTCAATACTGACCTAAAACAGATCACACAAACGCTATCTTCAGTAGTAGAAAAATCCAAACATAGAAAGTTTTTGAACAGCTCCAGTTACATGTGAACATGTAGCCTCCTGCAGAATTAATGTCTCACTTTTTTTTTTTTTTATGAGCAGTTTGAATGAAACAGTAGGATCAGCAGATTTGGGTCTGTAAAGGTACGCCCTAAAACTTTCAACTAAAATGTCTGGTCTTGTTATCATGGATGACTTAAAACATCTTGCAGGATTAGAATTAGAATAAAAACAAAGAAATACTGGACATCTTTCTACCGAAATATAGTAAAAGAATCTTAAATTTATAAGCAGCAGGATTTTCCTGCTGGTATCTGTAAAGTACAGGAGCTATGAAGTGCAAACATGTGGATAAGAGTACCTCTTCAGCCTTCATGATGCCCATGATAGGAAAGATGATAACTGGCAGAAGGGCAGTCACAGCCAGAGGCATGCACTCTGTACACCAGTACAGAGCCATGATGATGATAGCATAACCACATCTCGCCTCCTGTAAACACACACACACACACATACACATACACGTGCACATACATACACACGGCAAGAAACATCACATCATCAGTGTATTTTGTCATTTGAAATATGCTGAGACATGCAGAGATCCAGTTAAGTACATATAGTATTTCAGCTGTCAAGTCATCCATCTTATCACCAGCAGCTCTTTAAAAGCCAATAAGACTTTACACATGCAGATAACAGAAAGTCGTGATAGAGAAAATAACTCTTTATGGCTCAGTAAAATAGACGACACAAATTTTCCATTGCCATTAAGAGACCATGTTTGCTTTCTTGCTGGCATAGTCGTAACACAATCAAAAAAGGTTTTTTGTGGGCAAGTTTTTCCTCACTCGAACCGAGGGTCTAAGGACAGAGGGTGTCACTCCCTGTACAGATTGTAAAGCCCTCAGAGGCAAATGTACTTTGTGCCTTTGGGCTATACAAATAAAATGATTTGATTTGATTTGATTTGATTTGATTTGATTTGATTTGATTTGATTTGATTTGATTTGATTTGACAATCTGTCTACCGGCACCACAAAGGCTCACTAACTAACATATTGTATCTCGTTTCTTGAATCCTCAAACAACAAGATGGGTTTAATGGCATCATTACTAGGTGCATACATATGTTACAATATATTTTCATAGCTTAAACTGTCCCACAATGAAATATACTGCTCAGTGCAGGAGAACCGTTTGCAGTCAAGGAGGCAGTCATCTTTAGATGTAATTGTACTGTTGAGACATGAGGGTTTAAAACCATTGTGCACATTACCTCTTATCCATTATTAAAAAAATGGAGACTTTTTAACCCTCTTGGGTCTGAGCCACAATTGCAAAAACATTTGATAGGGCCATTGTTCGGGTTGTAAAGGCTTAACCCTCTAATGCTCTGATATATATATATATTTATATATACAGAGATTAAATTGAGCTAGAGCCCTCTGGACCTCAGCTCCGCCTCCTCACCTCGGCAGTACAGCCAGCAGGAGCTGAGCTCCCTCTGCTTCGGAGTTTATAATAATCATGAGCGTAGCTACCATTACACAACTTTTTAAAATCATTAGTTTGGAACTCCCCTCTTTTATCATGTCAAAAATCAGTAGGCTACATCAGTCTGTTCACTCATCTCTGTTTTCTCTGTGTCAGCTTCAATATTGAATCCGTTCCGCTTGTTTATTGATATAAAACCTGAATCAATGAAACTCCAGTCCATGTGTTCACCGATACGCACATTCTCGCATACTGCACATACAAACACACACGGTGCCACCGACAGCGGAAAGCTTAAGGTGAGTCAAGTACTGTCACAAGAAAATGTTCAGGTCATTGTTAACTTACTGAAACTAAATGTCTATTTTTTCACCTTGATGTTTTTGTGACAAAGTCACAGAAACATCAAGGTGAAAAATAAATAAAGTGTCAGTTCAGTTAACTAACTGTTAAGAAGCGATAAAGCCGGAGGTCAGCAGACCATATAGCATGTACAGAGAAAAGAAAGGCAGAAGACAAGAGATCTAAGTCCTATTTGGAAAGTTAAAGTAATTGTAATGACTGACAACTGCTGATATTTGGTTTGATGTTGTGACATGTAAGAAAGTTTAGCAAACAATTGATTTGATTGATGCAGATTTATGGTGTGAGATGTAAATAAGTAATGCAAATAAGAGTGTAAACTTATGGGATGAAAAAAATGTCAATATGTGAATTGTGTATATTGTAAATCCGTTTTACAAATTGCAGTGTAGATTAATGGTGAAGTGTAGGCTAAATAAGTTGCCAATATGTAAATTGGCGTGAGATATAAATTAGTAGAAGTAAAAGTAGGTTATAAATTGATAAAATATGTATTAAACCTCCTTACAAAAGCAACAATTATATATACCAAAATTAAAAAGTCAAGTTGATAGATTAATTAAACAGGTTGTTCTTAAATTCAGGACAAATATTCAATGTGCATGTGAGACATATGGTTATATGTCTGTTGTGATGCTGTTTCAGTGAAGACCAACAGTGATTAAGACCAACCAGTTAACAAAAATAGACCTGCATCCACACACACACACACACACACACACACACACACACACACACACACACACACACACACACACACACACACACACATATACTCACCGGTGTAGCGGATATGAGTGGCAGTGGTAGGAATAGGATTGGCGTGAGAACAATGATGAAGTAGTTTCTGTGGTACCACAGCCACTTCAAACAAGCATTCATGATTCTCCTGGAAAAACAGACAGACAGAAAAAAAGAAAACTATCCAGAGGTACCTCAGAGCAGACAGCTGATGAGATAAACACCTTTACAGGTCAGTATAAAGAAAAGGCTACCAAGATCAGGTGAGCTGATGGTAAAACACAAGAGAAGTTGAGGAGCAGTAGGGATGTGTTCCACAGAGAACCACTGAAATACTGAGATCAATAGGACTGCAATCTACTCTTTCTATCTCTATATCAAACATTAACTCAACACCATAGAGATCACAGGCCTTGGCAGAGAGGTAGCAGTAAAGGTAGAAGGAGGTGGAGGGATTGACGAATACAAAGGAGGAAAATAGCCAAACAATAGACAGGATTAATATGTAGGACTGCACTGTCAGTTTTAACCAAAGGTCAGGTCAGTGCATGTGCTAGCTGAGCTGAAAGAAAGTGGAGTCACAGATAGGGATAAGGCGATAAGGACTACAGTCTGAGTTAGAACTTCAAGAAAGACTACTTTCAAGAAGACACTGTGATATCTCAGTTAGAGGACAGACTCTGCATTGTAAAACAGCACTGTTTGTCACTATTGAAATGAAAAGTTCAATTTATAATCAATTTGCTACACTCAAGGCCCCTGCAGCCTTACTGTAGTTGGTCTGATATGACCACTCGATCATGGAGGCCAAAATCTCAGTGAACTATATTGCTGTGTAACTGACATCACTGTCGGTCTGCTGTTATAATTACACGGCCAGCGGTCTAGACTAGCATAGAGATCGGGAACAGGTAGCGTGGCCCTGTCTGTAATGAAATCTCCCTCCCAGCACATCAACGTGAATAACACTGACAAATGAATGAAATAACATTTCATTAAAAACAATGTGTCTAGTCTAGTCTAGTTTACAGATGGGTTATGTGAGAACATGTTATATAAAAAACACAACTTTCAACAACTTTCTTATTTATGTGTTCACTAATAAACCAATATCTTAAAGTCACCTGGGTTTTGTCAAATTCTGTCAATTAAATAATTCAACTAAAACATATTGTTTGCTTTGTGTTTCTATTTTTACATGCCTTAATTACACATCGTGATCTACGGCATCGAAATATGACAGAGCTAGGCTAGCTGCTTCTACGCTTTGTGCTCAGCTCAGTGAATCACACATTGGACACGTGTTTGTACTGACTTCATAATGTGAGTATGACATGTATGACTTCAAAGTTTTATCAGCGGTTGTCTTAAAGGATTTCTTATCAGTGTTTATTATTCTGAATAAACATATCTATAACAGTAGTATTTTATGATGTTGCACAACACTATATAATAAATTAACTCTAACCGTTCTGTTGCTTTATAACTTGTGAGATAAAGCCAAGTCACTTAAGTCATAAAACCTGCATGGATAATGCAGCTGGTTCTCTACACAAGTTACTGCCTTTATTTATTTGTTTTAAATCAGTGTACGAACACAGTGCTGTGGTTAGAATAAATCTACTAAATCATCAATATTATATAAACATAAGGTTTAGGCATCCGAAGTGATTTATAAAACAGCTGGAGCTTTATTTATTTATGTTTTCTCTCATATTTAACACAACACATCTATAACTTAGGGAATATTCTTAAAGCAAATATACATTCTATATACAAATACACAAATAACATTACTAACAATGTTATTTGTAAAGCATGCAATAGTTCAGTATCGATGTAACTACCACAGATGAGCATCAGAATACAACAACAACTCAACAGCAGAAGGAAGGTTAACTCAAATGTTTCACAGCTGTCTGAATTTTGATCCCTCAAATTGTGGAGTAAGTGTGAGCTGCACGCTGTGTTAGTGCACATTTTATGATGGATTGTGTTACAATGCACCACCTGCAATGAAAAGCTCAAAGGTTTGGTGATCGTTTGGTGGCCTTTTGTTTGTCATAAGTAAAGCTGCTGACGTGTCAATTGCCTGGATTCATATCTGACAATAAACTGTGCATATTTAAGTTGGTGTATAATGTCTTATCAGACAAACGTTCAGTTAGAAAAAGATGCATATAAAATCTTTATTTCTGTCAGTGAGAGTCACAGATCAGTCACAGGCTGTAATAATTTATCACTCAATAAATTAGATTTCAGATTAAACTTCATTGTCAGAGCACAGAGTACAAATGCAGTTTAGCACCTAACCAGAAAAAGCTGTAAAGTGCAGAGGAATGTACAGACTGTATGTAGAAAGGTAAATAGATAACTACAGTCTGATCAGCACACCGCCTGTGGCTCGGAGGCAGAGCGGGTCATCCACTAATCAGAAGATCTGCGGTTTAAGTGTCCTTGGGCAAGATACTGAACCCCAAATTGCTCCCAAAGGCTGTATAAACTGCAACAAACTGTATTACAATGACTCAAAACAGAACATCAGCAACTAGAAACATGACATTGCCTTTACACATATACATTGACTAAACACATAAATACGTAATAGCAGAACATGTCAGGCCGGGACTCGAATGAGGACTCAGATGCAGAGTTTAGGCAGTAAGCTGTTTTATTCGGGACGGTGAAAATCCTCGGCTGAGTGAGGCTATGAAAGTGCCCTAAACTAAAGAAAACAAAAAACACTCCAAGGAGGAAAAAACACTGAACTACTCTTACTAACAAAATTAAAATCACTCTCAACGAGGAACAATAATGCTAAGGCTACTGGTATTAAAGATTAACAAAATCAAAATCACTCATAAAGAGGAAAAACAAAGGACTATGAAACAACAACTTAAGGCGCTCAAAAACGAGGCTGAAAACACACTATACTAGATACAAAGTAACAAAAGGCTAGACTATGAAGTACAACAGAAAATCACTCATATGAGGAAGAAAAATAGAAAGAAGAATAAATATTTGCGCTAAGGAGCTGTGGCTATGAACTGTGAACAAAAGGCTTTGGTGTACGCTATGGAAGACGAAAACACTTTGGCACAAGACAAAGGAAGACGCAGACAATATATACACAGGGTAATGGGGAACAGGTGGAAACGATCAGGGCGGGGGAGACAATCAGACCGGTGACACATGAGGAAGGGCAAGTGACCTGAAACGAGAGGAGAGTTAACTTTCAAAATAAAACAGGAAATGACAAGGCTTCTTCTTCCGGCTCTCGACAAAGGCGGTCGCATCTTTCCTACTCTCCTCTCCTCCCCGTAACCTTGCCTGCTCTGCTATCTTGTCTGTGTCTAGTCTTTTGTCTACTACTGAAGAGACTCTCCCTGTAAATGCTCTCCAAATCTTCAAGCAGCATGGATTTGATTAACTGGTCTCTGAACGCAATTGACACCATCTTCTCAACAAGAAGCTCAGGTTCGGGGGAACCTGTATGTCCTGCCGGAACGTTCGCAGCTGGCTACTCGATGGATGCCTGGGAGGAGTGGCGGGTCGTGTGTCTGGCGGCTCTTTCTGTGGAGGACGTTGAAGACGTCATTCTATTCGGATTGTTGATGACAAGTGTCATGCTTATTGGAATGGACATGGCGCTGATTCATCGAGGCATGCGGAAACTGCTGGCAGCCGTGCACAGCCCTATAAAGCTGCCGGCAATGATTGAAGCTCTGAGTGAAGCTGTCGGAAACCTGAATGGGGCCGTGATCCAGAACAGGGATAACATCGCAGTGCTGGGACGCAAAGTGGACGACATCACCGAGTTGGTGGACCGGAGCATGGTCAACATTACAGGATCGATGGAAAACATCAGGAATAACCAGGATATGGGTTACATCATGGAGAAGCTGACAGCTTTGCAAAGGCAAATGGATCGTTTTGGAGACCAAGCTGGCTAAGTGTGCCTGTAGCAGAAAACGAAGCTACGGGGCCCCAAGACCAACAAATTCCAATCTTATCTTGACCTCCCCACACCTGCAGAGCCTTGGCCAAGGTCTCTGCTGGAATAACAACTCCCCGGATGATCACTTCAGCGAGACGCTCTTTGCCCTACTTCCCCATCTCCCACTGACACTTGTTGACTGTTCTGCCATGGCCTGATCAAGGCTGTCTCCATAGCAACTGCCATCCCATCGCCATAACATCTGCACACTGAGGCTCCATGATTTAGGACAGGGCGGGACAAGTCTGCAGGCTTACGCACACACACACAGACTTACAGATTTGCTTTCATTGCCCTACCCCCATCCACCCGCCTTCACCGCTTGTTCCCGACGGCCTGACAAGGCGGATCCGGTGTGTCCAGCGCTGTCTTGGCTGCAGGACCCGGATGGCTGCGTGTCTGGGCTGGACTATTTCAACTACCCTTCCCATATATGGGGATAATTTTGTCTCAAAAAGATTTGAATGCGTAGAATATGATTTGAATGCGTAGAATATGATTTGAATGCGTAGAATATGATTTGTATACATATGCATACATTTATAAATATCCAAATACAAAATACAAATATAAAAATGTGACATACAAATAAATAAACGAATTTGTAAAAATAAATGTGGATTTGTAAATATATTTTCGAGATTTGAAAATAAATGTCCTTGACTTTGTGTGTGGAGTCAGCATTTGTGGATCCATTTTTTGCTTTTGTGGATCCATTTTTTGCTTTTCTCGCGATGACGTAATTTTGAGACATTCCTACCTCTCACCAGATTCACAAATAAATGCCACCAGATTTGAATACAAATAGTGGTACACCCTTCACCGAACATCCAGCAGATGGCAGTGTTGTGCAACGGTGCAGACCAAGGTACTTTTTATTATTCTGTTTCTGGACATAATGGAGAGAAGCTGAAACCAGAAACGAGTGTTTTTTTCGTTTTTTCGTTTTTGACAAAAAAATTCGGCTCAATTTCTCGTTTTCTGTTCCAATCACCAAAAACAAAATTTCCACTACCATATTCCGTTTTAGTGGTGGGCGGGGCTCGTACGCTTCTTTGCCCGGTACTCTTCAAAATAAAAGTTCTTCCGTTTGACAAAGTTATTTCTTTATTAAAGAGTGACCAAACGTCCTCTTTTGGCCGGACATTTTTACGTCCTGTCTGGGGCTCCTGAGGATTTTTTTCTTTATAGGTTCATGAAAATGTCCGGTTTTCAATTGACTGACGCTTTGCACAGACTGTCCTGGGTGTGGACCTGCGACGTGCACACTGGCTCAATTCGTGGCATCGGCATCTAGTAGTGGCATTTCCCGGAAATGCCACTACTAAATACCACTATCTGAGGCACATGCCGCTAACCTGTAGAGGCAGATGCGTTTTTTCGTTTTTGACAAAAAACGAAAAAACACTCGTTTCTGGTTTCAGCTTCTCTCCATTATGTCCAGAAACAGAATAATAAAAAGTACCTTGGTCTGCACCGTTGCACAACACTGCCATCTGCTGGATGTTCGGTGAAGGGTGTACCGCTATTTGTATTCAAATCTGGTGGCATTTATTTGTGAATCTAGTGAGAGGTAGGAATGTCTCAAAATTACGTCATCGCGAGAAAAGCAAAAAATGGATCCACAAAAGCAAAAAATGGATCCACAAATGCTGACTCCACACACAAAGTCAAGGACATTTATTTTCAAATCTCGAAAATATATTTACAAATCCACATTTATTTATACAAATTCGTTTATTTATTTGTATGTCACATTTTTATATTTGTATTTTGTATTTGGATATTTATAAATGTATGCATATGTATACAAATCATATTGTACGGATTCAAATCATATTCTACGCATTCAAATCATATTCTACGCATTCAAATCTTTTTGAGACAAAATTATCCCCATACCCATACCCCCTGGTGGCAGTGTTGTGTTTTTCATGTTGTTGTATATGTGCTAGTAACTGCTAAGGTGTTTTTGTCCTGCTCCCAGAGTGTACTCCTACAGGAGCACAGACTGGGGGTTGTTCTTTTTCTCTCCTCCCCTATCCCAATGTTGTATCCCTTCTACTTCTTTTCTCTACCTTTTTTTTGGCTACCATATACTGTCCTGTCCTACCCCCATTGTCTTTACATGTATTGTTTGTATGGACAAACTGGTCTGCAATTTCGTTGTACTGTACTTGTACTGTTACAATGACAAATAAAGCCCCTATCATCATCATCATCATCATCACATAACAAAAACCCAGCTTGACCTCACCGCGGTACTGTGTACAGGTGTTTCTTTGCAAGGTGGTGGGTTTGCATAAAAAAGAATCTTTGTGGAGGAAAGGCTGGTGGAAAATTGAGAGTGAAAGTCTGTTTCTAAATTTTACTAAAATTATAAGTAACGTAAAAGTTGTAACAGGCCGAAAATAAAGAGGCTAGGCGTTATGTAGTGTACCGTTATTGTATAGGTAGCCAAAAAAGATAGTGAAATGTGTGTGATTGGAAGAATACAATGACTGCGGACAAAAGTGAATGGGAGGAAATAAAGAAGAATAAAGAAGCATAAGAAATGCTAGAGAATTAATGTGAGAGATGTTGGTAACGCAAGCAGCTGTGACAATGCACTTATAGTAAGGCATTGAAGAACTCAGGTTTGCAAGTATGAATGGAGGGATGCATGAAAAGCACACATTTATAAAGTGAAGACAGAGAGAAGATAAAGAAGAAATAAAGAAGAAATAGAGAAGAGAAAGTCTGCAGACTAAAGTAAAAGCCTAAAGCCTATTAAAAAATAAAAATAAAAAGAGAATCTAATTAAAGTAAAATACTTATAAAGAAGCTTCAAATTAGGACAGTGTTTTGTGTTTGTTTGTGATTTTTGTTTAATGTTACTGTTGGTTCTGTGTTTTTCTGAGTTATAAAAGGAGTTTGTTTGATAGAAAAAGTGGAGTGCTGTACTCAGTCCCACTTTAGAGCAGCCGGTCTGCTCTCTTTGAGAATTTCGCTGACACTGAACTGCGCATGTGTGAGAATCAGACAGAGCTGACAGTACACAGAAATAGGATACGCCCTGCCTGCACTTCTGGTGCTGCAGCTTGCAGACCAAAACCTAAAAAGGGGGGTTATTTGATCCCAATGAATTAGTCCATCTGTTATTGGCAATTGGTTTTCCACAAAAGAATCATTATTTCAACCCTGCAAAATTTACAAATAATCCTGTATGTTGACAGATAACATAGAGAAAATGATATGATTAAAAGTAGTTTTGCGTTAAAGTGATTGTTTAGGCAGTAACTTGGCTGCGTACACAGCTACGGTTTGAGAGACATGTCACAAGTGTTTTTTGAATAAGATATTGAATTTTTGTTTGTTTATTTTTACCTTTATCTATATTTGCACGCGAGTCCTAAGTGGAGTGGACCACTCCTGAGGAGGGACATCCCGAACCCCTAGTGTGCCGGAGTTGGTCTGGGCTTCGTCGTCATCAACTCCATCAAAGGCCAGTGCAAAGTATTGATGATTCATTTTCACACACATATATATGATATACGGAATATGCACACATATATGCGGTAGAATGCATACATGCACCATATGCTGAAAATTGATTATATGCATAAGAACTTGGCAACTGATTGATCATATGTGTATATGCAGTGTGTTTTATTATGCAGTGTGTTTTATTGTGTGAGTTCTGAGTATTAGGAGTGTTGGAATTGTGAAGAATTATTTAGTTGATAAGGTATTGTGGTTGTTACAGCTATTGATTTCCGGCTGGGAGATCTGTTTTGGAGATTGACCTACATATGTGTATATATATAAAAATTGTGATTGGATGGTTAATTTTATTTAATGGAGCTGCTGTTACATTGGTGATGAAAGTACATGAGTGGTTACAACATTGATATTTGTACTTGGGGCCTTCTTTCCATTAATTCCAAGTTTGGAGCCAAAATATATTAGATATTTTTGGGTTTAGTCTGTTTGTTTTACATTGCATGATTGTTGTAGTTGTGAAGCTTTGAGTGGTATCTGAGGTTGGCAAACTCTGCAGCTTATTTGTAATTTGGTCATTTGAAGGAATTTCCATTATTAGGAAAAGTAATTTGGCATACATATTACATTATAGTAAACATTACATAATAATAACAACAACCTTATTGTGTAGTATACTCAAATTATTGCAAGATGTCCAAAAAAGATACTAACAATGTAAAGGTAATCACTCCTGTAGATATAGTACAGAAAAATAATCCACTTGTTAAAGATATTGCAAAAGTATCTAAGAAATGGCATAAGCGATGGTCTGAGATGGAGCAACCATGGCCATTGGAGGGGACGCTTAACCCAGAAGTGCTTAAAACAATGCAGGTGCTTGTGTCCAGTTATAAAGCCAAACAGACAAAATGGAGAATGAGCAGAAAGAGGAAGGAAAAGAGGCAGATTGAGTTGAACGTTTTGGAGCTGTTCAGCCGTGAGGGACAGAGAGTGCTTAAGGAAAGGGAGAGAGCTTCAGAAATGATAGGAGAGAATACGGAGAAAGTGGAGAAGTTACTGGCAGAAATCAACACCCCCTTCTCACATCAGTCACTGTTGTTGCCACCGTCAGACAAGAATCCCCCACCTTATGAAAGGAAAGCTGAAAGCGAATCGGCTACTATTTACCCCCAACTTCCTGTCCTAAGCCAAGACGGTCAAAGATGATGAAAGAAGAGTGATTGAAGAAGGAAAGGCTACAACGACCATAGTGATGTGTCCTTATACCAAGTCCAAGAAGCCTGAGAAGATTGAAAAGAAGGCAAAGGAACGTGGACTAAGGAAAACAACCTTAAAGAGATATGACTGTGACAGTGATGATGACACGAGGGCAATTGGAGGATATGATCCCTCCGTGAAGGAGATTTTGGCCAGGGCTGAGAGAAGAGGAAGAAAGTCTCTGGGGAAAGCAGGTGCAAAAGGTGATGATAGCAGCGACAGTGACAATGGTGATGGTGACAGCGATTGGGAGAGTCAGTATACTCCATCCCCAGGACAGCAGTGCACCCCAGTTAGAAGAAACCTGGCAGAGGAAGAAGGGTGGCAAAGCCAAAAGGACTGGGAGGAGAGATGTCGGAGAGTCTCCTTTGGTGCTGCAGGTGGGAAGGTAACATCTGATCCAGAGCCAGAGGAAGAGAGGCTGGAAGAGAGACCATCTTATCAGTCCTGCGCCACAGGACTGATAAGATGCTTCCAGTGTTTATTAGAGGAAACAGATTGGAATATAAACCTTGGCAACATACGGACATGTCTGAAATCATGGAAAATTACCTATTCTTCAAGATGGGGCACATCCATGGACTTCCAAATTGGATGAGATCCTTGTAGGAACACAGCCCGCCATGGGAGATATCAAGAAGCTTCTGGCTAGTCTCCTTGGTGTTGCTGTTATGGATGAAATTTTGGAAAAAGCAGGACTCCAGCGATACATTGGAACAACAATAAATGATCCAGAGCTGTTTGCTGCTCACAGAGGACGTATGTGGAGAGCTTTGAAAGAAACATATCCTACCAATGTGCATCCTGATAACATTTTCATTGAGCCATTAGGAGAAAAAGAAAATCCAAGGGCTTATGTGGCAAGAGTTTTTCAGCAGTGGAGAAATGTCACAGGAAATGATTCAGATGCAAATCAGCTGGAGCAATCAATTTTGAGAACTAAGCTTCAAGAAGGACTGCCCCCAGTGGTGAGAAGTAAGCTGGCAGAGGTGGTTGGACTTGGAAGTATGGTAAAGAGTGTCTACACAGATCACATAGCACATCAGGTTGATCTGTGGAGGAAAAAGGAACATGCCCAGAGAGAGCATGATCAAGAGACTCTTAGGAAGCTCACCCAAATAAATTTAAGGGATAATAAGAAGGAGAAGAAGCAGGCCTTGGTCATGCAAAGTCAAAATCCTCCTCAGCAGAACCAGATTCAGCCAGACCAGACTCAGCTTCAAGCAGCACAGCCACAACAGCAGCAGGAGCTGCTGACATTCATTTTGGAGGCAGTTCGTGGGCAGTCACCCGCATGGAGAGGAAGAGGCAGAGGAAACCTTGGAAGAGGAAACATCAATCCAGGCTTTCAACAGCCTCCAGGAGCATGTTATAATTGTGGAAAGCTGGGACATCATGCGCGTGATTGTTTCCAGCCAAGCAGAGGTATTCCAAGAGGAGGTTTCAGAGGAAGATCTAGATGGCAACCATATCCGTCCAGGGGACCGGTGAACCCCCAGAGGGGCCCGGAACCGGGGTTCTAGGGGTGCCCAGAAAATCCGTGGGGAAGGTGTCAGCTGGTAGTGTCAGGGCCGGAAGAAGATCCAACAATAGAGTAAAGTGAAAGTAAATGATCAACCTTTAAGAGCAATGGTTGATAGCGGAGCTGCTTTCACCTGTATCCGACCTAAAGATGCTACTCACCTCCCCATGTCTGGCAAATTTGTACGGACAATCGGGTTTGAGGGTGTTAAACAGCTGATCCCCACCACAACACCTATTGAGCTCTGCTATAAAAATCAGAAGATCATGATACCTATATTGGTGTCAGAACACACTCCTATTCCACTCTTGAGAAGAGATGCGTTGTGCAGATTAAATTGCACAATAAAATGCACCCCCGACGGCGGTCAGGTTGAAGTGCTGTTTGAACACTGTCATCAACTATTTATGTCAACAGAGAGTGATGCTTCTGCAGTATTCTGGATTGGGAATTCGAGTCAAGAGCTAATGAAACCAGCAATAGTGTGGGAAAAGTTCATTACTGCAAATATGCCTGATGCTAAGCTTCCTGAATATCAGCACCATTGTACGCTTCAATATTTCAAAAATGCTGCCCTCTCTGATCCGGAAAACTGGTTGAGGCAACAACCAGAGCAAGTTCAACTGAGCTCAGATTGGATCCTCTTGGGGCCACAAGGGGCAGCAATGAAGATAAATGGGAGTGAGTATCTAGAGAGTTTAACATTGAAAACAGCATCCCTCATGTAACACTGAAGATAGCAGAGAGCTATGAGCAGAAGCACATAGGAGCGATGATGGCAGAATCAGAAGAAGTTAAGTTTGTGCCACTAAAAGGAAATTCTGCTATCTGGAGAAGTAATGATTGTAGATTCATAAAGATTGCAATTTCTGCTCATGGACTGGGGCAGCCACAGACTGCACATATGACAAATGAGTCAATGCTCGGTGTTAAGTTGGATTCTGACCATTTGAGAGAAGAAATGCTACAACAAGTGCCAGAATGTGTGTGGTCACAACACAATACAGATATTGGACTTGTGAAGTCAGCCCAACCGGTGGAAGTGGAACTTCGACCAGGAGCTAGACCACCGTGGAAAAAACAATATCCACTAAAGGAGGAGGCGATTCAGGGGATTGAAACACAAATTAAAGGACTATTGCATGCAGGTGTTTTAAAGATAACTCAGAACCCTCAAAGCAATACGCCGCTGCTGCCATTGATGAAACCAGATGGCTCCTACCGGTTGGTACATGATTTAAGAGCTGTGAATGAGGTAGCAACTGATTTCCCTGCAGAGGTGCCAGATCCACACACTTTGTTAGCTGAAATTCCACCAGATGCTAAATGGTTCACAGTTTTGGACTTGTGTGGGGCATTTTTTAGTGTTCCCCTTGGTGTTGAGTCACAAAGTCTATTTGGGTTTACCTATAAAAAACAGTTTTACCAGTATCAGAGACTGCCACAAGGATTCAAGCACTCCCCTCACATCTTCAATAAAGTATTGAAAGAAGACTTAGAGGACATAGGTCTAGAAATCACTAGCAATGTATGTCAATATGTGGATGATATAATTATCTCCTCACCTGATAGAGAAACATGCCACAAAGACTCAATCAGGCTGTTACAGATATTAGCAGAACGAGGACATAAGGTTTCTCGGAAGAAGCTGCAATATGTTCAAGAAAAACTGGTTTACTTGGGTCAATCAATAAGTCATGGGCACAAAAGTATTTCTGACAGCCATCTAGAAGCTATTCGTAAGGTGCCTAAGCCCAGGACGGTCAGAGAAATTATGACATTTCTTGGTGTGGCTGGATATTCCTCTGCATGGATAGAGGATTATGCGAGGTTGTCGGGGCCACTAAGAGCTATGATTAAAGACACAAGGAATGATCAACTTCATTGCAACCTTACTTGGACACAGGATGGCAATTTGGCATTTGAAACGATAAAACAAAAGATGCAGGAGGCACCAGCATTAGCATTGCCAGACTATTCTAAGAATTTTGTGCTGTATGTGTCTACTTCAATTGGAGGGAAATTTGCATGTGCAGTTCTATGTCAGCCCACAGGTACAGGGAAGAGCCCTCAACCTGTTTCCTATTATTCCACTGCTTTTTCAGAAGTGGAATTGGGGCTGCCATTGTGTTACAGAGCAATGGTGGGAGTCTATTTGATGTATGAGAAGGCATCATCTGTTACAATGGGTTATCCAGTGACAATCCTCACCCATCATAGTCTCAGAAATCTGTTAAACCACGGCAAATATACTTTGACGATGCCTAGGCTCAGAGACTATTATAGACTCTTAGAACAGGAGGATGTTACCCTAGCTAGGTGTACTACAGTGAACCCAGCTGAGCTTTTGCCAACCTTGGAGGAAGGAGAACCTCATGATTGTGTAAAAGAAGCAGAGAGGTACTCAAGACTCAGATCTGACTTGCAGGCCATTCCGTTAAAGGAAGCGGATTTGGAGTATTGGACTGATGGCTCCTGTTATCGAATAGGGGAAAAGTTGAGTGCTGGCTATGCTGTTGTTAAAGCCCAAGGCTCTGGCTTTGTGGTAGAGAAAGCTGAAGTAATACCACAACCTGCATCGGCTCAATTGGCTGAATTGGTGGGTTTAACTGAAGCATGTCTTTTGGCTGATGGTAAACGAGTAACAATTTACACAGATTCGGCATATGCTCATAATGTTTGTCATCTGTTTGGAGCTGTGTGGAAAGGACGTGGATTTAAGAAAACTGACGGATCTCCGATTCAGCACCATGCACAAATAGTGAAGCTGTTGCAGGCTATGATGAAGCCTAAGGAGATTGCTATTGCTAAGTGTGCAGCACATAGGACAGATATGTCAAGGATAACACAAGGTAACAGGGCAGCAGATGAAGCCGCCAAAGCAGTCATAGGTGCAGATAAGCCAGGGAAAGTGCTTCTAGTTATCCATGAGATAGAGTTGGAGGATAAGATCACTCCTAGGGATGTGATTTTGATGCAGGAAGCAGTTAATACTATTGATAAACAGCTGTGGGTAGACAGAGGTGCAAGCCAGGACTCTACAGGCTTGTGGAGAAACCATGAGGGACTGATAGTGGCTCCTCCTGATTTGTTGGGTCTGATGATCCAGGAGGCACATGGGCAAGCCCATGTTGCAAGGGGGGAGGTCAGAAGAAAAATAACAAAAGAGTATGGTTTTTGGGCACCATATTTGTTGGAACAAATTGATCATGTCATAGGCAGGTGTACAATCTGTCTGAAGAATAATGTTAGGAGGGGTGTAGTGATTCCTTCTGGACATATTCCAACACCTAAAGGCCCTATGCGCGAATTAGTCATTGACTATGTGGACATGATAACACCCGTTGAAGGGAAAAGATATGCTTGTGGTGGTAGATAGGTTTTCACGATGGCCTGAAGCTTGTCCCACCAAGAGGAAAGATGCTCAATCTGTTGCTAAGTTCTTGTGTCGTGAAGTTGTGCCTTGTTGGGGTTTACCTGACCGGATAAGTAGTGATAATGGACGTGAATTTGTAGATAAAACAGTGAAGCTGATTCTACAAAAGCTAGGAATCAAACAGCGTCTCGGAGCAGTCTATCATCCTCAAAGTCAGGGGATTTGCGAGAAAATGAATGGAGTAATCAAAAACCGAGTTGCTAAAATCTGTCAGCATACTGGATTAAACTGGGTAGCAGCGCTGCCGCTTGCATTAATGGTGTGTCGCTCCAGTGAGTTGCGTGAGTTACACATGACGCCACATGAGTTGGTTACGGGCAGACAAATGCCAACTCCTTGTCTGCGTACGAGCGGCAAAGGCCTAAGTTTGTCTCAGTTGGAAGATGAGATGAAAGCATACGTTAAGTATTTAACTACTCTACATAGGAGCATATCTGCGTATGTTTCTAAAAAACAGGAACATCAACAGCAGGAGAGTGGAGAAGAGAACAGAGAGTTGGAAAAGAACAGTGTAAGACCTGGAGACAAGGTGTTTGTGAAGGTGTTCAGAAGAAAATGGTTCAACGCTCGTCGAGAGGGGCCATTTGAGGTTGTCCGCTGTACAGGAACGGCAGTGCAGGTTAAAGGGTCTCCAACGTGGTATCACTTATCACACTTTGTTAAAGCACCAGGAGGAGAAACGCTACAGTTGGGGAATGAAGATGGGGACAATCCAGAGGAGCAGACTGACCATGCTATGGATGAAAATGCTCAGTGTGCTCATGTTTCTGATGGCATTAGGCCTGATTTCTCAGCTGATGGGCAAGAAAAAAGATTCAGAGAAGTTGACTTACAGTATGCCCCAGAGGGGTCAAATCCCCCAGAGAAAGTTCCACCAGAGGTTCCAGAGGAATGTGATGCACCTTCAAGAGTACTCAGAAGTGCCAGTAAGCCAAGAAGCCCAAGACCAGATCGAGAGAAGATCAAACCTAAGCGCTACAGAGACTGTAGTTAGAGCAAAATTGAGGAAGTAGGGACAGAAGGCTATGTGATGGATAAATATCCATTCTGAAGTAGGGGTTTAATAGAGAGCAGTTACCTCTTAGGGGAATTGATTAGGTTAGGGACAGCTTCAACAATCATTTGTTATTCATCTATTTAGTATTGGAGTACTCCATATATGCATGTTTTCCTTGGTTGATTTTGTGTTTATTTGTTAAGTGATTGATTTGAATATATGTATTCATCCATTTGTTAATTTCTTTGTTGTTTATTTCAGGATTAGATCAGTGGTGTTGTCAGGAGCAGAGGTGTTCAAAATATCAAACAGGAACCAGTGTGGATAAGAAATATGTGACTAAAATGAATAAGAAGTTACAAGGGGGGACAATTGGAATATTACTGGGTAAAAGATATCTTTGGTTCACACTTGTATTTTGGACACGCCTGTTCTCTGGTTATCTGACGATAGCAGTTGTCTAGTATCTGCTTATGCTATACCATATCAAATGTTTTTGCAAGATATTGGTTGTCTTTTTGGTTTCTCTCTCTCTCTCAGGACAAAGGGGAGAGAATGTTCAAGTGCAGCTGATCTGGGGCTCCTACACTTGGACTCAGAGACTCATAATGGGACAATAACAAAGGACTGTGAGCCCTGGATGAGCTACGGCAACATTGATTTCTGTTCATCAATCATGATGTTGAGTTGATATATGTCTGAAGCCAGCATGGATGATACATTTATCTACATATGTTATGTTTTTATGTTACATATGTATACTTATTCATTTGTAATCAGTGATATGAACCAATGTTAATGTTTTGTGATGATTTGTTGTTAGGAAATGACTGAATTGAAGAGGGATTCTTCATCCTGATTGGCCTGTGGATGAGATCTTCTCTAGATTAGGAATCCATCAGTCTACTCTTTTTACATCTCCTAGAGGTGGTTTTCGACTAGATGATGGTTCCCCAACTTGGACAGACTTCTTCTAAGCTGCACTCATCCGATAAAGGTTGTTTGGTAAATTAAGTAGAGTGCACTTCCTGGGATTTCTGAAAAAGTAGCGTTTGGTTACCTGGGAAGACCTCTGTCAGTTGGGAGGGATTAGCCCATAAATTTGACCTTATTAGGATAATTGAATACTTTACATAGTCTAAAGTAATTAAAATAATGTGCGCATAGGATTACTGTAAAGGTAAATATTAAATTAGTTGCCTAAAATTGTACTAGGAATTAAAATACAAACTTAAAGAAAGGAACTTTGTTGGAATTAAACAAGTGAGAAGAAAATTACATCATATAGGTTTTAAGTTAATCTCTGTGTTTCTCTACCGCAACTGTAAGAAGCCGCGGAGGGGGGAATGTAGTATATTTTCTGTATGTTTTCTTCTAAGTCTCCTTGCCCTCGGCTCCTCTTCCGTGGGAGTGCAGTATAAGCAGTGTACCATGTGTTGTATGTCCAGACCTGAATGATTTATGACCTTTGGAGAGGATGTTTAAGTCAAGGATGTCCAGACCTGAATGGTTTATGACTTTTGTATTGTTTATGCCTTTTTAGGGAGAATAGTATGGGGCCCTTGGGAACTTCATGCCCCTGTTCAGAGTTGCTTAGGTATGCATTCTTGGGGATATAAGACCGGGCCCAAGAGGAGAACTGGGGGAGAACTATTGGGACAATTTGGCATGAGGCTTGGAAGAGATGCATCTCAAACTCACTTGTTTCTTTGAATAAAGTCCTAATTATTCAAGTCAAGAAGAGTTGCAGTTCTTTTATTTTCAAGTATCCACAGGCCGACTTCGGCAGCCACGGAAAAACCACGACAACATCATTAATCATTGCCTGGAACACTGCTGGGGCATTAGTGAGGCCAAATGGCATCACCAGGTACTCATAGTGGCCAGTAGGTGTGTTAAAACCTGTTTTACACTCATCCCCTTCTCTGATCCTCACCAGGTGATAGGCGTTGCGCAGGTCTAATTTCGTGAACACCTTGGCTTGCTGGATTTGGTCAAAAACCGAAGACATGAGTGGTAGAGGGTATCGGTTCTTAATGGTGATGTCATTAAGCGGGCTATAGTCTATGCACGGCCTTAACGACCCATCCTTCTTACCAACAAAAAAGAAGCCCGCGCCGGCTGGAGAAGAGGAGGGACGGATGAGCCCTGCCTTCAGGGAAGTCTGGATGTACTCCTTCATGGCTTCTCTTTCCGGCCCCGAAATGGAGTAAAGGCGGCTCTTGGGCAGGGTTGAACCGGGGATTAAGTCGATAGCGCAGTCGTAAGGCCTATGGGGAGGGAGAGACATGGCTTTGGACTTGCTGAAGACCTCCTTGAGGTGATGGTAGCAGGGCGGCACAGCACTCAGGTCTGGGTATTCGGGGTCTGCTTTGGGATTGACAGTCACAAGATTAATCATCGCGCCATCCTCACTCGGAGACGGTGTGGTTATGCCGTGAGTCATACAATCCCTTCCCCACCCCATAATGGATCCTGTTCCCCAATCAATGTGAGGGTTGTGACTGAGGAGCCATGGATGTCCCAGAATCAGAGTATGTGCAGGAGATCTGAATAAGAAAAAACTTATGTGTTCTGTGTGTCTGTCGATGCGGAGCTTGAGAGGCTCTGTGATGTGTGTGATGGTGAAAAGTTTGTCCATTTAGTGCTCTGGCATGGACGGGCTTGGCCAAAAGTTCAGCCCTGAGGCCTATCTTCTCCGCTAACCCCCAGTCCATCAAGCTTTCATCGGCCCCTGAGTCTATGAGAGCTCCTAGTGCGGTGGTTGTGGCGTGGTGCATTACCTTAACTGGTGTCAGGCGGCGTGGAACGAGAGCCGTGGCTGGAGGTTGACTCACCTCCCGGGGCTTTCTGGCCGGACAGGCGGCAACGGAGCCGCTGCAGCTGCTGGAGGCTCCGGCGCCGCAGGTGGCTGGGTGGTCTGCCGGAAGGGTGCACCAGCTCTCTCACCTGGCACGAGAGCTCCCCGAAATGCGTTGCCATCGCCATCTGAAGCTCCTCCTGACGGGCGATGCGGGCTTAATGAGCCCGTAGCGCAGCCGTCCACTGGCCAGCCTCTGCTGAGTCCATTCTGGCCAAAGTGTACTGTCAGGCCGGGACTCGAATGAGGACTCAGATGCAGAGTTTAGGCAGTAAGCTGTTTTATTTGGGACGGCGAAAATCCTAAACCTAATCCTAAACTAAAGAAAACAAAAATCACTCCAAGGAGGAAAAAACATTGAACTACTCTTACTAACAAAATCAAAATCACTCTCAACGAGGAACAATAATGCTAAGGCTACTGGTATTAAAGATTAATGAAATCGAAATCACTCATAAAGAGGAAAAACAAAGGACTATGAAACAACAACTTAAGGCGCTCAAAAACGAGGCTGAAAACACACTATACTAGATACAAAGTAACAAAAGGCTAGACTATGAAGTACAACAGAAAATCACTCATATGCGTAAGAAAACAAAGAATACTTGCGCTAAGGAGCTGTGGCTATGAACAGGTGCTTTTGATGGCGGACCAGAATCTGAGGAGACAGATGGACCTTCTTTAGTTTCTAAAATATGGATACCCATATGAAACTTAAAGCTGGCTACATGGTCAACCTCCATCCTGTTGATACATGTGGGAGTTGTGTGCCATCTTCTTGGTGTTGACATGGACAGAATAAAGCCCTGAGAGAACTCAGAGTGAGGGTTGAGTCCAGTGTCTAGTTGTAAAGGGAGGTGTTGATGCCTATGTCACTAAGTTTGATGAGCAGTCTGGAGGGGGGTGATGGTGTTAAATGCTTAAATGTTGTCCAGCTGGGAGATGGCATACTCCCTTACAACAATTCAATTCAATTCAATTCAATTTTATTTGTATAGCCCAAAGTCACAAAGTACATTTGCCTCGGAGGGCTTTACAATCTGTACAGAGAATGACACCCTCTGTCCTTAGACCCTCGGTTCGAGTGAGGAAAAACCACACACACCACCCACAAAAAACCTTTTAACAGGGAAAAAATGTGGAAGAAACCTCAGGAAGAGCCACAGAGGAGGGATCCCTCTCCCAGGACGGACAGACGTGCAATGGATGTCACGTGTACAGGACAATCAACATAAACATTTTGTACATTTACAATGACTGACAGAATGACAATGAATGATAAAGTGACCACAGTAGCAGATATAGTAGTAATAATGACAGTGGTAATATGTGTTGTGGGCGTCGTCCAGGATCACAGCAGCAGCCACGATCCACGAAAAACCTGCTGGACGACAGAGCACAGAAACTCCGGGGAAGTTTGGTTAGTAACATGCATTAATGAGACATGTCCAGAGAGAGAGAGAGAGAGAGAGAGAGACAGACAGACAGACAGACAGACAGACAGACAGACAGACAGACAGACAGACAGACAGACAGACAGACAGACAGAGAGAGAGAGACAGAGAGAGAGAGACAGAGAGAGAGAGGCAGAGTAGGAGGGAGGGTTTTCGGTAAGGGAGATGTGACTACATCTTTAACCAATACCGTGCCTAGCTAGGCATAACCCTGGGGAGTCCCCCGGCAGTCTAATCCTATGGCAGCATAACTAAGGGATGGCCTGAGCCAGCGCTAACTATACGCTTTATCAAAAAGGAAAGTTTTAAGTCTACTCTTAAAAGTGTTGACCGTGTCTGCCTCCCGAACCCAGATTGGTAGTTTGTTCCACAGAAGAGGAGCCTAATAGCTGAAAGCTCTGGCTCCCAATCTACTTTTGGAGACTATAGGAACCACAAGGAACCCAGCATCCTGAGAGCGCAGTGTTCTAGAGGGGCAGTAAGGTACTATGAGCTCTTTTAGATATGATGGTGCCTGACCATGAAGAGCTTTGTAAGTAAGGAGGATAATTTTAAATTCTATTCTAGATTTAACAGGGAGCCAATGCAAGGAAGCCAAAATGGGAGAGATGTGATCTCTGATCTTGGTTCCTGTCAGAACACGTGCAGCAGCATTCTGTTAAACTGTAAAGTCCTAAGAGACTTATTAAAGCAGCCTGATAACAAAGAGTTACAATAGTCCAGCCTTAAAGTAACAAATGCGTGGACTAGTTTTTCTGCATCTGCTTGAGAAACAGTGCGTCTGATTTTAGCGATGTTACGTAAGTGGAAGAATGCAGTCCTCGAAATTTGTTTTATGTGGACATTAAAGGACAGAAGTCACTGCAGTGGAGTGTTGGGGCACCGGCACGATGGAGGCAGTTTTGAAATAAGTGAGGAACGCTGATTGGGCCAGTGACAGATGGCAGTCAGGTCCTCAGTTCAGCACAAACATTTGTTTTTCACAGAGAGCCTGTGTTACAAACTGTAACTGTTCAAAAGTTGCCATATGAGAACTAAATTTCACTATACTGCTGGCTTTTTGCACGTTCTTTTATTCTGACCCATTTGAGTCCCCCAGCTTAATGGAAGTGCAATACTGAATAATAAGTTCTCTTCAGGTCATGATTTATCCCAAAGTTCTGTTTCCTTGTTTTCTAAATGACTATTTCAAATTTTGAAACAATTTCAAACTGAATTTTTAAAATAAGCTGTTTTATTCAATAATTTTAATTCTGGTACACTTAAACACAAACTTAGCTGTATCGGCGTTGATGATATGATTCTAAACTCAAATATTAATCATTATAAACTCACAGAAATACTATACTACACCAAAAGAAGCAGAACATTTGCTTTGCTGCTAAATCTCAAAATGAAAAGATCTGAGCAATAAAAATAATAATACAACAACCACAACGTTGTAGATTATAAAACACTCATCTGACCTTTGCATGCTCTTACTGTGTGTTCTACTAAATTATCTTGTAAAACATATTATCTTATTGACAGCTATTAGAGATATAACAACAACTCAAATCAACTGAGACAAACAATCTAATAATACGCTCAGGTTACACTGAGGACAGCTTTCACAGCACAGTGTTGAACACTGACGTCCTTCATGTTGTGAACTGGTTTATCCACTGCTGGAGCGGTACTACAAGGCCATGCTTTAGTCTGAGTGTAAAGGAAGACTCAACTAAACTAGCCATGCTTTTTGACTGAAACCGATTGTGACTTTTGTCTCTATAAAAAATAAACAAGCTCTTTAAAGTTTAACCAAGTGACAGAAAGTAATAAGATGACTTTAATCCAGAGGCGGGCTGCAGATTTGAGTCCAGGTTTCAGCCTCCATGTCTCTCCATAATGCTGAATCAGATCATTAACTTGCATTAACTGTAGGTCATTATTCAAAATGAAAAATCCAATTACGCCACAGATTTAAAAAATATCTCTTTGGATTTGTTTTAATTTGCTTCTTTTGTTATGAGGGTTCAATTTGGAAGCAGCCACTGTGTTTGTTTTAGGGCTGTTTTTTTACACCGCAGATCAATACAGTGGAAAGCCGCAATGGTTACACAATGTTTGAGCTCAGATGCCCTTTCTCTCACTCCCTCAACCAGACTTTACATAAATATAGAGATATAGTATAGATATAGTATATAAGTTTATGAGCCAGTAACACACTTTTGCAGTTTCCAGTTTAGTTTGTACCTTTTCAGCAGTTGTCCTCAGACTCGTTCATTACCTGTGGTGTTTTTTAGTGGAATAACCAGGACACTGATAATGAGTGTTAACTGGGTATACTTTGTGCCTCATGGTGATCATGTTAGGCTGATGTTTCTGGGACAGACAGGACAGAGATCAGATCATCACAGTTTAATGATTATCACAGCCCAGTGTTGACCAATCAGGAGAGCAGATGCCTCGAGGTCATCAGATTCTGAAAAATATTGATCATCTGCACACAGAGCTGCACCCCAAAGTGGGGCACTCAGCTCAGACTCATTGGACTACAGTCCACTGGTGTAAACAGGCAGAAAAGAGTACAGTACTGCTCTGAATTCAATTTGTTGTTTCAAAGTGGGATATTTTCTGTGAGTCACCATGAAGCCAGCAGTGGTTCTGCTGGGCCTCGTCCTCCTTCTGGAGACCACCTTTGCTGCAGAAGGTGAGTTTTCTAAAAAGAATTTTTTCTAAAAAAGTAATATTGTGATAAGAGTAAGTTATTGTACTTCTAGGTATTGTAAACATGTGTTTTACGTTTAAGTAATTAGTCAAGTATTTCCCCATACCTTATATCTGAAAATAAAATGAGTGTGGTGTTTAGTATCTGCTTAAACTGCCATACTAAAATGCCCTGTACTTGTAAATTAAATAGTTGAAAACTTGACACATAAGTCTGTATCAACAACAATCTAATCATGTTGTCTATAATAATATATCAGTCATATTTCTGATATGTCAGGTGCTTTTGCTGATAATGCTTATGTACTCTTACTTCAGTGGACATTTAAATGCAGTATTTTTAATGGTAGATGTACATTTTACTTGACTTGAGTAAAGTACTGAGTACTTCTTCCGCCACTGGTTACTAAACACTACAGTCTGACCATTTCACTGCACGTCACTTCACACTGAAACAAACAAACTGCATTTCCACAGAGTCCTGTGTGGGTCGCTGTGGCACCTTCAAGCCGCAGAGGAAATGTCAGTGTGACTCCATGTGTGTGTACTATGGAAGCTGTTGTGGGGACTTTGATGTGACATGCCCTAAAAAAGGTAAGTACCATCGCACTGATTAAACTGTTAGGCGATGAACAAAGTTCTTTGCTTTTCTTCATGTGCCAAAACTTCTCTGCCCTCAGTTGCTCGTGGTGACACCTTCGAGGAAGTAACAGAGGTTGGGATGGCTCCTATCGAGAGTGCTACAACCTTCACACCGACTTTCAACGCAGTCCCAACAGAGGTACTAATGACTCCTGTCAACGGTGATACAACTCCCACACTGACTTCCAACACAGTCCCTGCCACTTTCCCATCCGCTAGCACAGTAAGGCCCACGCCACCTGTAAACCCTGACGCAGTGGGGTGCAGTGGTCAGCCTTTTGATGCTTTCCTACAGCTGAAGAATGGCTCGATCTACGCATTTAGAGGTAAATCTGGGAATCTGTAGCTCAGACCAAGTTGAAATAAAGTTTGATTTGATTGTTTCAGAGCTCAAACAAACTGAATCAAAGAAGGCTTTGCAGGCTGTATACTACTTACTTTGTGGAGTATGCTAGTTAAATCAATTGAAAATTGTCTCTTACTGTGTATAAAATGATTTCAAGTCTGCTTTTTCTCCAAGGTGACTATTTTTTTGAGTTGGATGACAGGTCCATACTTCCTGGTTACCCCAAACTCATACAGGATGTGTGGGGAATCTCTGGGCCCATTGACGCTGCATTCACACGAATCAACTGCCAAGGAAAATCCTACATCTTTAAGGTATAATCTTCTACTTTATATAGTCTGAGAACAGTGAGTGTTTTGATCAAGCTATTCTGATTACTCTTTACATGGAAAGCAGAGTAAATAACACTATTAGGTGTCATTATGTGCTCACTGGTGTCATTGTTTGTCACTACTGATTCATCATATCCTGAGCGTTACAGCTTCAGCTCACGGCTTTGGCTATTGTATTTCTTCTGCTTCAGGGAAACCAGTACTGGAGGTTTGATGGTGACGTCCTGGATGGGGACTATCCACGAGACATTTCAGTCGGCTTCGATGGCATACCAAATGGCGTTCAAGCTGCGTTTGCCATACCAGCACCAAGTCACCGTGGCAAAGAGAAAGCATACTTTTTCAAAGGTATTTTTGTTGTGATACATGATATTCCTTAATATTTGAACAATCCCTGTGCCCAGAACAGGGGCGCAATTAGTGGGTGTGTCAGGTGTGTCACACCCACTTTTGAATGACCGTAGATCCGTCCCACCCACTTTTATGTAGCTTAACGTTTTTTTTTTTTTTAAACTTTGTCTTCTTCAAATCTTCTGATTCAAGCATCACGAGGAAACCAAAATATGAATTAACATAATATTTGGTTTACGGAGGTGTTACGGGAATTTTTTAAAGAGAAACCCTTAAATAAAGAGGATCGGATTCAAAGCATCAAAGTTTAAGTTGAATTTATTATTCTTGTACAAGAAGGAGCATTTCACAGTGCAACCCCCTAAAGGGGTTACAGAGAAAAAGGCTCCCAGAGGAGCGTTAACAGTTGGTTCTTATACATTTTCCTGAAGATGGGCTGTCTCAACCCCTGTGAATTGTTAACAGTCAATTTGCATACTATGCATTTAAACAGCTTTCTTCAACATATCACCTAATGAGTAGCCAGTATGTCCCCAATCTTGATGTCACCTCTCTGACCTGTCCCTAGGCTTCATTTTGTTCTTAAATCCCTCTATTTATACATTAACCTGAACTTTACCTTACCCTGCCAGTCTCAGGAAAACAGCAATAAAGGGAAGTGCCCTAAGGACATATAATAAATAGGAACAAACATTGTATAAGTTAAAACATCCAACTAGCTGTGTAACCCTAATTTTATAACATTTCCCCCCTGTTTGTACTATTTCAAAAAGGTACAAAACAAAATCACAAGAATAAAAATTAATCAGTGTTCAGTGGTTGGTACAAATAATCATAGATAATGTGGGAGCAAAAAACCTGTCTGGCAGTTCTTTAACATTCTTATTGTTTCATACTGTTGCTTTCTAGACAGTAAAATTCTCAATAATTTATATTAATAACCATTACAATCACCTCAGTATGCTTAATCACTCAAAACGATGTAAAATATTAATGCAGAAAATATTCATTCTGATAACAGCAAATGTATAGGTACATTTATGAATCTAATAAAAAAATAAATAAAAACAGGCTGATCGACTCATCGGACCCTCTTTCCCTGCCTACAGGTGCTGTCCCTGAGACGAGAAAAAAAAAAAAAAACCTTAAATGTATATACAATTTGCCATCAGTCTTTTTCTCTTAAGCATACATTACATCAGAACACTTTTGTGCTGTGAAACAAAAACTAAATAGTGTGTCATTTTCAGTAGGTGTTTCTCCCCTCATGGGCGCGTAGATTGACTCTTCTACTCGCTGAACTGGATCCATTCTTCATACTCGTCCTCATTCTCGTATCTACCCACACCTTGTCCTTCAGTCATCTCATGCCTCTCGAACTCATCAACTGTGGAGACAGGCTGATAGAACAATTGTTGTTTCGTTAGTGTGGTAGTAATCAATCTTTATATCAATTCTCTCATACATGGGATACAACAGCATCCGCAGGTGATTAGGACAGCAATTGCAATTCCTACAGACATTATCAGTACCTTTAGGATGTTTCCCCATCTCCCAAATATGCTTTCCATCCATTTTGTGATTGGATCTGTTATACCTGAGTTGTCTGCCAGCTCGTCTGACAATGACGTCAGTCCTTCTAGTGCCTTTGTGATGCTGCCGTCAGGTGCTGTGTTATTTGGGATGAAGGTACAGCATAGATTTCCAAATAATTTACACACACCTCCTTTTTCAGCTAGTAGCATATCTAAAGCTAAACTGTTCTGCCAGGCCATTAAACTAGTTTTATCTAATTGTTTGTGGATTCCTCTAAATCCATCACGAGTGTAATTAATGAAGCGTTGTTGATTATAATAAATGTAATTTATCCACCAGGTAAAGAATGATTTAAAACTTGCTGCCACCTGGTTTCTAGCTTTAAACACATTTGGGACCCCTCTGGGAACACCAATTGAATCTAAATAAACTCTAGAATCAAATGAGGTGGGTATTAACTCTGTATTTAGTTTAGGAAACTGTGGACTCATAGGAAGCAAGTATGTAGGCATCATTAAGTGAATCAAAGCAGCAGGTACCATACCAGAGTTTAGGCAACCTAGGTCTTAATCTCTGTCCTCCACAATACCACCATATATCTGCTCATGCATAGTCGTGTGTAGTCACCAACTCATCAGTGATCCCATAGGGATTTTCTCCTACCGTAATTATAGTGCCACACCCTGTCAGGGATCCTGTGTCTTGTTCTCTCCTTGTTCCCCTCGTATGGTGTGAACCATGGTGGAATAATCTCAGTGGGAACAGCTGGAAAGAAATACTTGAGAGTGGTACAGTCCTGTAATATTAGGTCGTATGTGAAGACTCAGCATTACTGCTGGCAAACAGGTTACCCATCCTTTTCCTGTCTCATCCATGGCTTTCCTAAGTTTAGCCTTGATTGTACCATTCGCTCTTTCCACTAGTCCTGCTGATTGTGGATGATAAGAACAATGATATTTCATTTTAATGGAAAACAGTTCACTCAATTTAGCAATTACATCATTTCTGAAATGCTGTCCATTATCACTGTATATGATTTCTGGTAATCCAAATCTTGGTGCAATATGTGTTGCTAAAGCTTTAGCTACTGTTATTGCATCATTTCGTGTGGTTGGAATAACTTCAATCCATTTTGAGTATAAGTCTATGATCACTAGACAATACTTCTTATTTTCACATTTATTTATTTCCATGAAATCCATGCATATCGTATGGAATGAATACTGAGCATTAGGCATTTTACCTGGTCTTGGTCTTAATCTGCCTTTGACATTCTGCTTTCCACACACTAGACATGATGCACAAAATTTTTTTTCATAATTTTGGAATCCATATGCTGTATATATTTTGTTTATTAGCTCATACATCCCCCCTGTTGATGCATGTGTTAATCCATGCGTCAATACTGCTGCAAATCGAAATAAATTCTTTGGAAGTATGTACTTGCCCTCTGGTCATTTCCATAACTCATTATCAGATAATGTTGCCCCCCTGTTTATCCAAGATCGTTTTTCTGATTTAGGTGAGCTTTGTTGCATGTCTTTTAAGATGTCATGTTCAATGTGTGTTACCTCTTCTGCTTCATTTGGTAGTAGCGTTACTGGATTTAAAATTGTACACCTTTCAATAGTTAGATCTTTTTATTTTTGAGATAAACTCACCAAAATCCTTCCACTGTGAGTTTATAATTTTTGAACAGGAAATGTGTGGAGTGAGTCCCCCCCTAAACAATTTCATTTCTGGCTTCTGGAGGCTCACCGCGCAAACACAATTTCCCCTTTTGTCCCAATATAGATCAGTAAGAGTTACTTTACAGCTGGGCTCTTTAAAGAATTTATCATAATATTCCTCGTCTGGTCCGCGCTCGTGCCGATAGTACATTGTGCAATGTAACTGTTCGGGTGTATGTATATCAACATTTTTCATCTCAGTGGAAGGAATGCAGGTTTTTACCAATTTCATTAATTCTTGAGTTATGCTACTTGGTCCTGTTTGAATTAGATCTAAACTGTACCAGTAGTTCACTGTTAATCCTTCGCGCACAAACGTTTCTACTTCGTCCTCGTCATCGCTGTCTGCTGTTTTTAGATTTATACGGCATGCTTTCATACCGAGACCAACTTTGTCTGGTACTACTGCTATTCCTAGTTTAGTCATCAGATGTCTCCCTAAAAGGTTAACAGGACATAGTTGCGATGACGCAACCGAGGCCAGTATACTTCTATTTGTTTTAGGATCACTTATTTTTAGTGGTTTGGTCATAGGTTCAATAGTTACATGTCCTGTGGCTGACCTGACACTTAACCCGCTATTTTGCTGCATAGGGAAATTTTCTTCTGTTTCGCTACGTCGCACAACTGTTCTACAGGCTCCAGTGTCACACAAGAAAGTTATTGTTTTACCATGCACTTCTAATTTTATCCATGGTTTAGCTCCTTCCTGTGATAGTAGAATCTCAGCTGTTTGTAACGATAGAATCTCATCTACCTCTGCCTCATCATCTGTTGCTGTGCTTGTGTCTGTAATGTCATTTATCTCTGTTTGTGTGCGTGTAAGTGTGTGTGTGTGCGTGCGTGTGTGTGTGTCTGCATGACCTGCTTCTGGAGTTATTCATGCGGTGCGATCCTTTTCTCTCCTGTCCTGCCCGGGCCATGCTCCGCCCCTTCGCCTCCTCCCGCTCTCAATCCTCCCCTCCTTCCTCTCCTCTTTGGAGCTCTGCAGTCTCTTGCATAGTGTCCAAATTTTCCACAATTGTAGCACACATCATTGTCCATTCTTCTGTTCTCACCACCTCCACGTCCCCTCTCCCTTTCTTGGTTATCTCGAAGAAAAAGTTCACCAGTGTTACCATCATAACATAAAAATGCATTTGTATAAACTGTACCGCATCTTGTCTCTGGAGGAGATTGCCAACGGGGAGGCATCTCTCCCTTTCGTGGTGAGTGGACGGGAGGCGGCGGAGCAGTTGGTGGTGCAGGAGGAGGTTGAGGCACGGGATAAGGCGGAGGATCCGAACGGAGCCCATATGGCACGTACTCGTTATCACCTTGAGGGTCTCGGGCAGAAAACAAGACAAGATATATGTTAATTTCTTTTTTCGCTGCTCTGTTGAGCTTCTTTCTGTTCACATACATTTTCTTCTCTTTTAGCAACTTTCTCTTCTCCTTCTATTTTCTTTCTCTGAATACTGGCTTGTCTGGCCCTAGCTTCTATCAGCCACAACTTGGCCTGTAGCAGTCCTTCTTTCCTTGACTTACCTTTTCTCCTTCTCACTAATAGCTTTCACCAACTCTTCACCTTCTTACACATCCAATCGTCCTACAAAATCATACTTTTTCTGCTATCTCTGAAGATATTTAACATTATCAGGATGTTAACTTTTCCATACGTTTGGCATCACCACTATATCGTTCTATTTTACGACTATTTTATAACTCTATTACCCATTTTGGGTTTTTATTTATTTATTTTATTTTTTCAACTTAATCTTTTTACAAATGATAGGATTATTTTACTTCTCTTATTATTATTATTATGATTATTTCTATTATTATTATTATTATTATTATTATTATTATTATTATTATTATTATTATTTTTGCGGGGTTTAAATGGTAAATGGACTGTAAATATATGACACCTTTCTAGTCTTCTGACCACTCAAAGCACTTTACATTACATATCTCATTCACCCATTCACACACTGATGGCATTGGCCATTTGCTCATCAGTTTTAAACATTCATACACATTTACACACCGATGGCAAAGCCTTCGGGAGCAATTTGGGGTTCAGTATCTTGCCCAAGGACACTTCGAAATGCAGAGCCAGGGATCGGACCACTAATATTCTGCTTAGTGGATGACCCGCTCTACCTCCAAGCCACAACCGCCCCACTAATAATTTAAATTCAATTTTAATTATTTAAGTTTAAGACCTCGTTTCAATGTTTCCAGTCTTACCTTAAATATCTAGCTTATATGAACAAAACACTAAAGCATGCTTTCCTTTTTTGTTTTCTTCTCCCCGGAGTCCTAGAATCCCAGTATTACCTTAAGTATGTAACTTACAAACAACACTATACTGACGAAGTCCCTGACTTCTCTGACGTCTTTTTTGTTTACTCAGGCCTGAAGGATCAAGTTTTCCAATTGTCGTTCCAAAGACATTACCCCCTAGTCCCTGACTGAGGCTCCCCTCTAAGTTCCCAACTGAACTGAGGTCTCTTCTAAGTTCCCTACTAAACTGTAGTCCCCTCTAAGTTCCCAACTGAACTGAGGTCTCTTGCCAATAATCAAAATTCAACTTACTCTTTTGTTTTCCCAATCCTGTGGGTTCGTCTCCTTTTTTCTTTTTTGTGTGGTTGGCCCCGTCATTGCCTCCTCTCTCAGCTGGTCCTGGTTCACGCCAAAACAAGGTTTTTAAAAACCTTGTGGCGGTTTTCAGTCAATATACCTGCAGGTTTTTTCCAGTGCCGTCGCTTCCAGAGGAGAACAGATATTGGGGCCCCACGTTGGGCGCCAGATGTTACGGGAATTTTTTAAAGAGAAACCCTTAAATAAAGACGATCGGATTCAAAGCATCAAAGTTTAAGGTGAATTTATTATTCTTGTACAAGAAGGAGCATTTCACAGTGCAACCCCCTAAAGGGGTTACAGAGAAAAAGGCTCCCAGAGGAGCGTTAACAGTTGGTTCTTATACATTTTCCTGAAGATGGGCTGTCTCAACCCCTGTGAATTGTTAACAGTCAATTTGCATACTATGCATTTAAACAGCTTTCTTCAACATATCACCTAATGAGTAGCCAGTATGTCCCCAATCTTGATGTCACCTCTCTGACCTGTCCCTAGGCTTCATTTTGTTCTTAAATCCCTCTATTTATACATTAACCTGAACTTTACCTTACCCTGCCAGTCTCAGGAAAACAGCAATAAAGGGAAGTGCCCTAAGGACATATAATAAATAGGAACAAACATTGTATAAGTTAAAACATCCAACTAGCTGTGTAACCCTAAGTTTTATAACAGGAGGTGTGTGCCAGTAGCGGTTTTACGGCGCATCCAAGGGCGCACGACAAAATCACACTGTTACTGTGATGATAAATATTGAAATATTTATATGCCACATTTAATCTGTGTCTATAATAACCAGATCCTGAAATGTAGATATGACATGAGGGTTTCTGAGGGTTTTACACACACACACACACACACACACACACACACACACACACACACACACACACACACATATATATATATGTGTGTGTGTGTGTGTGTGTGTGTGTGTGTGTGTGTGTGTGTGTGTGTGTGTGTGTGTGTGTGTGTGTATAATATTTATATGTATATACATATTTCAATATTTATCATCACAGTAACAGTGTTACACACATTAGTAGCTGTAAACACTCAGCATTAGAAAAATACATACGTTGGTTTGGTGCTTACATAAGGAGTAAACATTTAGAATCATCACTTTAAAAGTTACATACGTTGTTTTTGGTGCATGTTTGTTTCCCAGATATATTAGTGTGTGTATGAATGGGTGTATAAGAGACATTAACTTAAAGAACTTTGTAGAAAGGCGCTTTATGAAGTTCGGTCCATTTCCGTGTATTAGTTTACCGGCAGATCTGCCAGAACCAATATGGCGGCGCCGTTTACGTATCGCGACCAACGACTAACCCGCTCAATGCGGCGTCTATGTATATATGTCTATGCTTCATACCGCTTGTTTCAAACATCACGTCGTCTTAAAACTCGAAGTCTTCTTTACTCCTCCTTAAATTGTGTTTTTTTAAACACAGTGAAGATGTTTTTTTTTAACAAAAATGTGTTTAAATGTATTTGAATATGTTTAAAAACACACAAAGATGTTAAAATGTGTTTAAAAAAGATACATACACAAAGATTGTGCTTGAAAAAAAATATTTGAGCACATTCACAAATAACGATATTTAAAATGTTTTTACAAATATGTTTAAAAAAGATGTGAATGACATGATGTCCATAGTTAAGTGGTTTTTGTTTCTTTCCGATAAATAGTATTGTCTTGTGCAGACCATGCAACTGAGAATGCAAGCTATGAATCAGATGGGATTTAGGATTTGCCATGTCTAGCAAGTCACCCTAAAATTGACTAGAATGCAGGAAATTGCCATCCCCCCGGTTTCATTTTACAACTCGACTACTGTTATATGTATGCACGTCGAAATGTCTCCAGTAAAACAATGCCTATGTGTCTGTCCCTTTCTTCAGGGGACCAGTACTACCAGTATCAGTTCAAGCACCAGCCTTCCCATGAGGAGTGCGTCCGCATGACCAGGTACTCACCATCGGTGCTGTTCACACAATACACAGACCTCTTCTGCGATCAGACGTGGGAGGATTTCTTCACAGAGCTCTTCGGAGGCGCCTGTAAGACTTGTGTTTTCTGTCTGTATTTACACGTGTGTGTGAGAGTCTCTAATCAATTCTTATTTTACCTTCATCAGCGGCCAGCAGTGACTACAGAGGCCCTCGTTCAATCAATAAAGATTGGCAGGGCCTCAGGCCCCCCATAGATGCTGCCCTGGTTGGTCGAGTCTATTTCAGTCCAAAGCCCACATCTCCTCCACCAGCAAGGAGGCGGAGCAGTCGGAGGAAGAAGCCCAGCAAGAAGCGTGGACGAGGAAGGCAGAGTCGCCATGTGTTTGATGATTTGTGGAGTTATGATGATTGGTTTGACTACCCCGACTACAGTGACGTCATCGATGAGACCACCATGCAGGAGTACAAAACCACTCCTGTTCAAAATGTGTATTTTTTCAAGAAAGGTACGAATACATGGAGACATTTGTATCTGTCATTCGGGCTGCAAAAGAAAACTGAAGCAAAATTCCAGTAAAAACAAAACACTTCTTCCTTTTAATGCCTTTTTGTTTCTTTGTTTTCAGATAAATACTACAGAGCGGATCTACAGACAAAACATGTGGACTGGGTCTACCCTCCTTACCCACGATCCATTGCGAAATACTGGCTGGGCTGCAAGCATGAGAATGCACCTGACGCATCAAGGGCAGAGAAGAGATAGGCCAGCTGGTTGAGTCCTGTGTTTCAAACACACGTCATAGACTAATCACAGTATAAACTATATCACAGTATAACAGTTTTTGTTAATTTTGTTAACTCCCTTTATCTTAAAAAAAATCCCTCAAGCAGCCAACAATCTATGACACAGACCAACATCTCTTCACAGAACAATATCCTCATTCTAAAGGCCTAAAGTGAGTTCACACTGGAACGTGTGAGACATGCACACACTGCCCCCTGCTGATCCCCTGATGTATCCACATGCATCCCTAATAAAGGATAATTGTTGATAATCAACTGTCTGATGTTTGTTCTTCAGTCTATGGTTGTTCTCCTGAAGGTATCTGCCCTCTGCTGGACAACATGATTCAATTAAAAACATGGCGGACACCGTTTTAGAGGACCCACAGTGTCTGTAGATATGAAATGCTCATTTTAAGATATAACAACATCACTGATTTTTTTCAGGTGATTATGCACTAAGAAAAAACATATTTACCACGTGCTGTAAATAGAGAATCTTACATACTGGACCTTTAAGTATCAGTCATTTACCATGTGTCTTCTGGTGTAATGCACACAACATCATCACACTTTGAACTCATGCAGTGTTCATGTTCTGAGCTGGCTGGTGTATCAACCTGTCTAAATATGAGCCCCAACATGCTTTACGTTTACACAGTCACATGTCAATGTGGACGTCATACATACATATGTATCTTAATGTTTTACGTTTTCACATTTAGCAATATACCTGAAATGTACACTTTAAATGCATATGTATGTACTTGGTTTGGTTAGTTTTGTTTTGCCTTTGTTGTCATCCTCATGATTTAAAGTCTCATCAATCATTCTGTCAGTTTTTCAAACGAGTTCTGAGCAGTGACATGACGAGGCGGTCATAACCAACTTATTATTAATCATTATTATTGTTGCGAGACTTAACAACTAACAATTTTGCAACAGAAATATGAAAATAACTGTTGCGGTGTTGTGACACTGTGTCAGTGAATGTTTTAACCTCACATTTCAGTTAGTCGAACTTGAACTCGTCGTTTGCTACTCACGTGTAAACAAAACTCATCGAATGCCGCCAAAAGGCACCGCTGGGATTCGAACCCAGGATCTCCTGTTTACTAGACAGGCGCTTTAACCAACTAAGCCACGGCGCCACGTGGTGACGGCTGAGACGTGAGTATTTATGAATCAAACCCATACAGCAGATGGCGTGAAATAAAATCTATTTTATTTGTATTGCTCGTGTCATTGACATGTCACTATCTCTGTGACGTCAAATACTCTGTTCAAGCTAAACGTATTTACATTGTTCTATTAAATATATCTTTTATCAGTCAACCCAACAGATAATCAATCATTGCTGCAGAAATGTCCAAATCTGACAGATTAAATTCTCCCAGGTCCTGAAAGCACAGGTCGGACAGGTCCTCCGTGACGTTCTGCTGGTGGTCCTGCTGACTGTGGACTCTCTCCTTGGGTCCAGGATGCGTGACTGCAGCGCAGCGGCTTCCTATTGGTTCTGATCCCTGTGCGCTCATCAGGAAGGCCTCAAAGTCCTCTGTCAGCTCCCACTGACTGAGCTCGCTGTGTGGAAGCACTTCGTGGCTGTATCCGATAAAGTCTGGGGTTTGGTGGTAATGGTCTTGGGGAGCTCCTGCGAGACCTGCTCCATGCAGGGAGCAGGATGAAGCTTGGTCGGCGGCGACAGGTGATGTCGGTGCAGGCAGGGACGTGATAGTCGAGAGCCTGGTGGACTGAGGTAAACTTGGAGCAGGGTAGCCTGGCGGGGACGGCAGGCTGGGAGTAGGAGGGAAGGAAGGAGCCAAATACGGGAAGGGCGGACTGGGAGTTGACGTGTAGGTGAACTGCTGATGCAGGTGGTCTGTGAAGGTTTTGGGGACCTCTCTGGATGGTTTCTTGCTCTTGAAATAGCGAGCTCGTCGATTTTGAAACCAGACCTGTTAAAAAAAGAGAATCGTGGTTATTTTTATGAAACATTTGCGCATTATCCAAATTACTGCACGGGAAGTCTGTGAAGCAAATGTCATACCTGAATTTTAGACTCTGGCAGCCCAGTTATAGAGGCAATGGACTCCTTCATTTTAATGTCCGGGTACTGTGTGACAGAGAAGGCTCTCTCCAGCTCGCTCAGCTGCTCCTTGCTGAAAGTAGTGCGCTTCCTGCGGCGCTTGGTGTCAGAGCGCGCGCTGTGGGGAGCATCATGATGCACTACAGGGAGAGAAAAACGTACAGTTATTCGTTTGCTCTTCTGACCTCTGCATGAGAATTAAGCACAAAAAACTAACTACATAAGTGAATATATAACAATTTACGAGGATGGTGGACTAGATTAAACTTTCATAATTGTTATTGCCACAATAAAATAAAGCATGCGTTATCTCTCCGACTCTAACCGTGGCCCGTGGGCCAGCTTGAAATAATCCTAACAAAATAAAGGTACTGGTTCACTCACCTCTGCTGGAGTCCTGTGCGTAATCGTAGTTGTCGTTCATATCCAAAGCGGGCCAGTAATGCCCCGAATAAAACGAGTTGATCTCAGAAACATTAGCGCCAGTAAAGTCCAATCCGAAAGCCATTCTCCTTTCAACGCAGAAAAAAGTAAGTGTATGTCTCCGCGACTCTCAGCTCGACACGAGTGAACACGCAGGACACCAGAGGTTCTTATACTTTGCCTGACAGACACCCCCTGCACCCCACCCTCAGTAGACGTGGTCAGGTCTTACGCGTGCCTTTGATGTGTTACACACCTGTTAATGGCTGTCCGGCTAATAGGTGTCGGTTTGATCCCCGATGGCCCGTTTACGTGCCCGTTTAGGCGAGACGGTGCTTGAGACGGTGCTTGTCCTGTCCTGCAGAAGTGTCACGTCTCCCAACACTGCTAAATCTCTGCATCTGAAATGATTTACAGCCTAAATAAAATGTATTACAATGCCACATAAAATCTGACATCTCTACAAAAACTAAGCGTGCATTTGAACTCGGTTACACAGGCTGATGGTTGCACCAATCAAGGCACCAATCACACTTTTCTGACACTTCAGTCTGTGGCACATTCTCTTCTCCGCGGCTCGCTGCCTCCTGGTGCGCAGTAGAAAAAGAGAAATGAGTGTGTGGATAGTGGAAGTGTATTGTGGCTGAGGCTTCAGTCAGTTATAATGTGTTGAGGTGACAAATCGGGCTACTTTTTTACTTCCTGATTGGTTGTGTTTCCACCGATTGAGACATCAAAACACCGGATAACTCACAGTCCAACGCACAGCCGGTTCCCATGCTAGTGCCAGACTCACAGTGTATGGGTCATTAAAGTGCATTTAAATGTCCAAACATGGGACCGGCTCAGAAAGCTAATACAGAATGGAATAAATTAAAGTGTGTCCAAGGGGTGTCTTTTTCTTTTAATCCTTATTTAAATAACTATAATGAAAACCACTCTGTCTGTTGTCAGATATTCATATGCTCATATGGAGAGCACGTGATTTTGGAGCAATAACAGCCCAGCAGCTCTGTGCAGATGAGGCATTAACCATGATGATTGGCTCAAATCAGCAGTGAAGTGTTCCACACTGACTCCGCTCCCCGCGAACAATGGACCATCATAACTCAAACTGCTGCTGGCCGTCACATGACTTACATTAAGACGATGTATTGATACCACAAATAGATGGTCTGTCGAAACCACGTCACATGACTGACTGACCTCTGTGAGCCCTGACACAGTTCTACTGCAGCTTCAAGTTAAAAACCATCTCTGTAACTTTTGACATGGTCAAAGTTTGTAATGTATTTTTTCGGATAGCAGTCACAGTGGTGAAAATTTTAAGGTATTTTACCTGGCTGTGCATCAATAACACAACATATTTTGACTGACAATATGCATATCTATACATCCGCATATGCATATCACATTGTCCTTGAACAGTGTTTGTTTTTCGTTGGTCCAAGCTCATGAATATAACATCTTTTGTAAATTCCAATAACAACAACTTTTTACTTCACTACATATCTGCAACTATAGTTACTCCTTCACAAGATGAACATTTAAATCCTGATCCATTGTAAAATACTACTACTACTACTAATAATAATAATAATAATAGTAATAACACTTCATAGTGATTTGCTGCTTACTTGTCTGAAATTACATTAAAGTAAATGACTTTTAGTTGTGGACCAAAGGCATTTGAAAGTGTCACTCTGAGCTCTGTTTAAATGTGACTATAATAGATAAAATAGACTAATCATTTGTCATAATTTTTTACTGTTGACTTTGTTTAACCTACACGTGACAAATAAAACTGAAACTGGACTGAACTAAAATAATCATTCATTTAAGCACAGATTAAAATTCACCTTCACCTCAGCCAACAAAGGAAAATGCTGTGTAAAGATTAATGCATGAGTAATTATCCTATAATATGTAATGGATATATGTATGTACTCAGAGATAGATTTTTATTGAGTACTTTTACTTCAGTAAAGAATTTGAATGCTTCTTCCAGTAAACAGTCAGTCATGTAGTATTTGTTGCCGAGGACACAAAGAACAGTAAGAGATAAAAAGAAGCCACAAGGTGGCAGCATTGGACAGCATCTGTCTATGGATTTACATCATAGTCTTATTTCTCTCTTTGATTTATTTTTATTAATTATTAAACACTTGTTCTATTTAGCCTACAGGTCAATAAACTGAATTTAGTTTCAAACATAAATACACTTTACACTTTTTTTCCACACTTAGAATCAATGAAACCTTCCAGAAAGTTCTTTGCAATGTGAAATAAGGCAATATCAGATTTTCACTACATGCCTATGTTTGACAATAACAGCATTATCCTGATGATATTTAGAGCTCTTGGAAAATAGATATCAACAATAATGCTCAGTCTAACTGATCTTTAACTTTCATTGTGTGTTTTAGTAAATAAGTTGCAGCCACTTACTGTGTCAGTGTGAAGCACAACGAGAAACATTTAAGAGATTCTGGATTAACATGATATTATCATGAGTATTATTAAGACCACACAATATTTGACTTTATAAATCGCATGTTAATCATCAATATTGGTATATTGCAACATCTCTAGTATAAAACAGGCCATATAAGATTTCTTTGGTTCCAGATGACAAACATTAAATGTTTAGAATGTGCTTATTGTGTGTGAAATGTGATGAAGTGTGCAGTCTAATATTATTATGTGACAGGCCTACACAAGCAAGACAGGTACACTGTGGTAAGATGATGATGTAGACGGGAGACACAAATAAAATGATAGAGAACTCTATGATATGCAGATGTTTCCCACATGTTAAACCCACTTTCATCTCTGTGGATCTTGTGTTGATGGCAAATCTTTTCAAGCAATGTGTTAGAGAGCAAGCTCCTCCACCATCGTGAAGGAATGTCCCTCTAGTGGAGCTCATACACTTGGAGAAGCTGAGTGAAGGAGCACTGAATCGGCTCATTCTGCTCACAGACTAAGCAATGTGATGTTGGCTTTTCCTCACCCATCTATATGTGAGAGACTTTTTTTAGTCTGATATTTATAGAATGAGATTTTCACTTACAGTATTGTCCTTAAATATAAACTAATGTTACTAAAATCAGCGTCAGTGGTCAAATCACATACAGACGTGACCTGCTTTCAAGTTCTTTCTGTTTCTTCTCACATATTCCTCATTCATGTCACTCTGTGTCTCTGTCCTGCTCTGCAGCCCAAACTGTGTTCCTGGCTTTTCCATGAAAAAACTCACAATACACAAACTGTCCTCCTCTCTGTGTCTGAATGCTTCAGTTTATGCCTCACAAACTCAGGTGTGCACACAGAAAAACACTGGTCTTCTGTGTCCACACTCCTCTCTAAGAAATCAAGATCGACACTCAGGTGTGAATGACGCTGTGCCCTCCTCTCCCTCACCTACATCCTTGCTTCACAATACACAAACACCATTCCCCAGGCTGCTGTTTGATGTGGAAACTCCATCCACATTTCCTGTCAACCTCAATTGAGAGAGATTTTTGGGCCTAATCCAGTTGCTACATGGCTAAAGGTGAGGGGGTTACTCCTCACCCATGTCCTGTGCTGTAAAAGCCTTTTTGGATCTGAGAAATAAAAGCTGAGTGTGAATCTAGCTCGGCTGTGGATAAAAGAACGTCAGACTCTGCAGGGGAAGAAGGGGGAAAGCATGAGGCATGATTTAGTGCAGCTATAGTTACAAAATAAATAGATATTATGGCTCAGAAGGAATGTGGAGGGTAAGAAATTGAAAAAGTGGTATGTGATTTCGCAGGTTAGTGTGACTTAAGCTTCACTTTGGATGAAAGGACAGAAATCAGGAGTGCAGAGCAGAAAGTCCATGAGAAGAGCTGTGCTTTCAAGCTGGATCATTTATTGTTCAATGAATTTACAAATGTGACAGTAACAAACTCCTCACCAGTTTGTGTTTGATATTATGTTCATGTGTTATGGCCCACGGTGGGCTTGTGCTGGTCATGTCTTCACACTTGTCTCCATAAAGATGAACAAAGGAGAACAATAAATAAAATGGTTGACTCAGATTTTATTTTGGATAGTAGCATTGTTTCTCAGGAACTTGGACCAGGTCGGGTAGATGATGAGATATCACCCCTGACATAGAATATTCTTTCAATTCCAGGATTTCCAGGAAAATCGGACTGAATCATTATGTCAGAGATTATCACATGGTGCTGAGATTTAAAGCTTCAGTGTGACTGCTGGCATTTGATGAAAGAGGGATACATACATCCATAACAGAGACTGAATAATGCAGTAGATTCTAAAAACTCTCCTGCCCCCCACCTTCACATGCTCACAGTTGTTACTTGGCAACACTTATCATGCAGTTAATAAGTAATAGGATACTTTAACACACAGGGAGGTGTCTAATTCCCAGAGATGAATTGTGTACAAAGGTAAGGCCAACCAGGCTTTTAGCATTGGTTGATGTTATCACAATTTTTTGTTATAGTTTATGATTATAGAGAGAACTTTGGGTCATCATGCAGTGTGGTTAGTTCTGGGACAGTGAGGTCCACTATGGAAAGCCTTGCTACTCTATGGAACCAAAGAGCAGAAAACCTAACCAACCTTAACCAAAAGCTCTAAAAAGCTTTGCAATCGATTGACATCTGGGTGCTTGAATAATCACTGTAATGGCACGTACCTGTCAATCAACTGGTGATGATGTTAATCATGCATAACTATAAGTTTTTATATCATTGAAATGGGTGAGTTACAGTAAAAAAAAATCACCCTCAGTACAGTTGTCATGAACGGGGAAATTAGCTATAGAGACCAAAACAGTTTTTTGTACCAGGCTGTAAACATGTTTATTTCTGCTGTGAAGTTGGACATCTGAACATGGGGACTTATGGAGACTGACTCACTTCTGGAGTCAGCCTCAAGTGGCCACTCAAGGCATTACAGTTTTTAGAACTTCCGCACTGGCTTCATTTTCCAGCATCAGCTCTTTTTCATTACCAAAATATTCATTTAGCCTTCACTCATGTCATATTTTTCTTCTTACAGTTTAACTAAGGTCAGCTAAAAAAGAAAAGAAAGTCAATCTTGTAGTGTGCTTTCCCCTGACTGTGTTCCCCTGGGGACTGTGTTCCCCATAGTCTCCTCTGGGGACTATGATTGGTTACCACCACACAGCCACCTGCTAACAGTGGCTAAATGCTAAAACCAGGCTTAGTACTGCCCCTGCCCTGTAGGGGTGTGACCTAACGGGGAAGGAGAGCTGTTTATCTACGGCTGACACTGCGCTCCTCTGCCGGGGTATCTCACCACCAGGACCGGGAAGGCTCCCCAGAAAACAACCGCTACTACAGCATTGAGGTAGGAGTTAAACAAATGAACGGCCCGGTGTCTCCTCTGTCTGTCGGTTAACCAACTGCGGACAGAGGGACAGGAACTGTGCTGAAGGTCGAAATGAACTCTTTGTAAAGAAAGGGAGATTATACAAGAATACAAGTCCACTACGGCGAACAGGGGAGATACTCCATAACAACCGAGAACACTTACTGTTTAGTTACACAGTTAGAACGTTAAGTGTGCGTTATCCAGCATACGGGACTGACCGGATGTCATACCGTATGTGTGCGTGTGTGTGTGTGTGTGTGTGTGTGTGAGCAGCACTGAACAGTAGATGTAAACCAGCTAGAGTTTTCCTCTTACACTATTATTACACATTGTGTGTTTTCTACAAACACTGAGCACACACACACACACACACACACACAGTCATTTAACCAGCATCACTGTGTGGACCAATGGCCAGCTGCTCTTATTACACAGCCCTATAATACTGCAGTAATCCTTTAGCTCAATACCACAGTATAAAAATACAAGTAGAAGAGAGAGTATTCATTACTCTCAGTACTCATTCAGTACTCTATTACAATTAATGTCATGCATTGAACGTGTTACTTGGGTAAAAGTATGTGGGAAGAATCAGAGTTGATTGTTGTTGTTGTTACTAATGCATTCATTACTGTTGCAGCCTAGTTGGTTGAGATGGAGCATATTTGACAGGATTGTAATTAATGAATATTATCATTCTGGATTAATCTGCTGATTGTTTCCTCAAATGATTATTTGGTTGCAAAATAAAAAATAAAAATAAAATCCCTGAGCCTCAAGTGGAATCTTTACAAGGTTTGTCTTGTTCAACCAGTTTATCAAAAATAAATAAAAATAATAAAAAGGAAAAGCAGCAAACTGTGTGTGAAAAATGGTTTAAATGATGATCAAAATAATTGCCAATTATTTAACAGATTAATCAACTATTCATTTTAGCTGTTCTGGTATATACTGTTTTATAGCATCATCATATTTCATCTTTTGTACCAACCATCCAAGAAATGCAGATGAATTGTGGAATGTAGTCCAACGTCCTGACCATGAATGCCTGTCCTCGGGTGCCAGAAGTCGACTCCATGAGACACACAGCAGTTCTCAGAAACGGTGGTTATACAACTAAATATTAGTTCAGTGATTGCCAGGAAAGTTAAATCTTTGGGTTCTTTTAGTTCATAGTGTTTTGATTTGGAATAGAATGTGCAGTGTTCACAGTGCATCAGTGTGTCTAGAAATAAAAGCTAGCATCAGGATTTTGGCCTTTACTCAACACACGTCTATTATTTTGAACACAACTGTATAACTAATGTATAATATATTGTTTATAACCAATATAGGTAGGGACGGTAGTCACAGTAGAACTTATATTAACTATGTACTGTTTGTATTCTGTAAATCTTTATAGAGTAAATTCTTAATGGATGAAGTAGTACAGTTGTGTAGTAAATGTAGTATATTGTAAAAATTATTCTAAAAATATTTTCATTTAAGTATTACCTATGTAATTGGTGAAGAAGTTATGTTTAGGACTGTAACTAATGATTATGTTTGTATTTTATTGTTTGATGTTTGATTAAGCTTATCATTTTTAATTATTCATAAAATGTTGTCACCAACAACCCAAAAGAAAAAAGAAAAGAAAAGCAGGAAATCTTCATATTTAAAAAGCTGAAACAAAAAAATATTGCTTCAAAAATGACTTCAACGATTCATTCTGTCAATTAATTGATCCACTAATCATTGCAGCTCTAGTTCACTTGGCCAGGTGTGCATGGAGAAAACAGTTTGTTATGGGCCATTTCATTTGTCAGGAGAAGAAACAACAGTTTGTGAACCACAATGAGACACAATGAGAGATGTAAAACATAGACGTCGTCTCTGTGACGTCACCCACATGTTTTAGAGTGTGGTGGTTCTGGCTGCTGCCATCTTGGCAGTCCTGCCTCCGCCACCTCCCAGTTAATCTAAAAATAGGCAAAGAACAGTCCGAACAACAGATTAACCTTTGATTTTCTATTTTTCACAGGATGTCTCAGGAGCAGCAGGCAGTGGCTCGTGCCAGAAAAGCCTTTGAAACAGGCAGGTCCAGATCTTTAGAGTACAGGATCTACCAGCTGAGAAGCCTGCAGCAGTTATTCATTGAGAGACAGAAGGAGATTTCAGATGCTGTCAAGAAAGATCTCAATAAGGTGAGTAGTGAGTACAGTAATTGAGTATCTGTGGCAGGTTTAGACCAGACTTTGCCTGGGATAGATGAATGAAGTTCACCAACCTTAATCAAGAGAGATTAAAACAGAATATAAGAGAGAGAATATAAACAGATCTGGAAAACTAAACTGTTCATCATCATGAACAAATAGTTAAACAAATATTTGTCATAGTGAGAAGTGTCAGTGACACCCAAAGAGTCGACAGGATCATACAGGGACAACAGTTGTGAAACAAGCAAAGGGTGAGACGTGGAGGGTACAATATAAAATCAGTTATGGTTTCCACAAAGGAAGGGACTAAAGTAACAATCTGAAAAAAGCTTTATAACAAAATCAGTTCATACAGCAAAATATGACAAACACAAATACAACATCAGATGTGAACAGGTCTGCTTATCTCCATCCCCAGAGCGAGGTGGGGACCCAGCTGTATGAGACTCTGGGTCTGGAGGGAGAGATCAGCCTTGCCATTAGGAAGCTGAAGGAGTGGGCAGCCCCCCGGCCCGTGGAAAAGAACCTGCTGACCCTCTCAGACACCGTCTACATCCAGCCGGAGCCTCTCGGAGTGGTGCTCATCATCGGGGCCTGGAACTACCCCTGGGCTGTCACCATCCAGCCACTCATTGGAGCCATTGCTGCTGGTATTGTAGTGTGCACTGTGTGTGCAGCGTGTATGTGCATGTATGGGGTTAGGTGTGTAGTGGGAGAAAGGGCAGCATGTGTGTGATGTAACAAGGTCAACGTTCATGTTTCTATCTCGCCCTGTGATAAACTTTGAGGTGGGATCCGTCTGTTCAAAACCATTCCACTTCCCTTTTCATTCAGACGTTACCCAACATATTAATCATATGACAAGTGGGTGACAGGTCACTGTGTGAACTGTGGGCTATAAGTTTAGCTATCGATGCATAATAAAAATGTATGCATGCTGGTGTGTTTGTATGTGTATACAAATACAACTCTCAACTCTGTGCAGCGTTACTATCAGTGAACTCATGAATAATTCAAAAAACCTATTTTAAATACTGATGTCCAGGGGACATAAGTGAACTGAGTCCAGTCAGGCTGCAGCCCATGCTGTGCACTGTTTGCACAACATGGACTTTATCCTTTATCCTCCTGTGACAGCTTTATCAGATCTTACACTGACTGCCATCGTGGCCTCATAGATCAATGAGAGAAAGATACAGATACAAAAACTGCCTGATCAACAACAAACAGCAAACACACACAGGTAAAGCAGCAACTCGACAAATGTTTGGTTAATATTTCATTTATATTCATCAGGTCATCATGTAACACGATTGAAGATGAATGGTAAGGTTGTGTTGCTTCATAATGCTGAATGTGTAAACAATAATTTGTTATTAAGTTCACCACTCTACCAAGTGGCCAGAAATATCGGTTTTTGCAAAAATATTAGTTACAATAGATCATTTAGAAATTTTGGAGGGAAAAGAAATTAATGATACTTTTCAAAGTTTGACATAACGGTCCAGTGTGTCAGATTTCAGGGCCTCTATTATATGGCAGAAATGTTATGTTCTTCATGTTGAATGGACAGCAGCCCATTACAGACAAATTAAACACAGGAAGGAGACAGTACAGTGCTGGATGCATTAAATCCTACACACTGCTACTTTAAATGTTACTAAATATATGAACCCAAGATTTCTTTAAAATGGAACTTGCATGGCTGCTCTGGTAGTTAACCAGGTAGAGCATGCTCCCCATGTGTAAAGCCTCACTCCTTAGATTAGATTAGATTAGATTTGATTCGATTAAATTAGATTAGATTAAATTCGATTAAATTAGATTAAATTAGATTAGATTGTACTTTATTCATCCCACAACAGGGACATTTACTTACTGTAGCTGCTTGGGTTCGGCTCCAATCTGTGGCCCTTTGCTGCATGTCACCCCCTCCACCTTTCTGTCACTCTTAAGCTGCTTCTATCAAAAAAAAACATGAACGCTTTTAATACTAAATTTGTCCTGATTCAGTTGGGAAAGCATAAAAGATGAAGGCTCTGAAACATATTTGTTGCATAACTCTACCAAGTATATGTTTGTGGTGGAATTTCCAGTGAAAGATAAACATGTAAGCAAAGTTATTTTAATATTGAACAGTGAGGTTAAGAAGACAATATGAGTAGACAGCGTTAATATGTAAAAATGTCATTACAAAGAACACCACACAGAGAATACACAAGTACTTCAGCTGACTGATCAGACTCATAAACTCAAGTTGGTCAAAGTAACAGACATTCCTATAGTTCCTGCCCTGCATCTGATGTGGCTGAAAACTTTCAACATGGTTACAAGAAACTAAAGTTCAGTTGTTTCTCACCCTGAAAAGTGAATCTTCCTATAATGCAACTCTGACTCTTATCTTTAGCATTATCACGAGAACTACAAAGTTTGTTACCGAGGCACAGACAAGGTTTTTTTTTTTTAGAATTTATAATATATATTATAATAGCCCCCGGGGGCAGGGATAACAGATAAAAAATAAACAAACAAAACAACACTAAAAGAAAAAGTACACAACCTCCAACCGCCCAGTACCAGACAGAGAACATACATATTACACATTGTACACAGGCAGACCACCATAAAAGAAAAACAGCAATACAATTACAGAGAATAGTTACATTGCAATGCTGTCAGCATCCATAACTTCAACACAGGTCAAAAAAGGTTGCCAAATTATGTAAAACAGTATATCTTATATCTTTCCACTGGCCAGGAGAGTGCAGTCAGTCATCATGCTGATTTCACACCATATATAAGGATTTATCCTCCGGGTCACCCCACACAGTGCAATAAGGGGAGACGCTCTTACTACTCTTCCTAATGTCTCAGTAAAGGTCTCAAATATATAGGCTCCACAATCTCCTGGGACCTGAAGTGGGTGACCAACACAGTCACTATCTTCAAAAAGGCCTAGCAGAGGTTGTACTTCCTGCCAAAGAAGCTGCTGACACAATTCTGATGATGATCATGATGATGATAGGGTCTTTATTTGTCATTGTAGCAGTACAAGTACAGTACAACGAAATTGCAGACCAGTCTGTCCATACAAATAATACATGTAATATGACAAGTGGGGGAGGACAGGACAGTGTATGGTAGCCAAAAGGAAAAAAGGGAATACAACATGGGGAGAGGGGAGGAGAAAAAAAGAACAACCCCCAGTCTGTGCTTCTGTAAGGAGTACACTCTGGGAGCAGGACAAAAACACCTCAGCAGTTATAGCACATATACAGTACACTCTACAACATGAGACACATCACTAGCAACCAGGGGATTAATCCCAGCACCGACACGCAGCCATCCGGTCCTGCAGCCAGAGGGTGCTGGACACACAGACCCGCCTTGTCAGGCTAGGGGGAACAAGCGGTGAAGGCGTGTGGATAGGGGTAGGGCAGTGAAAGCATATCTGTAAGTCTGTGCATGTGTGCGTAGGCCTGGAGACGTACCCCGCCCTGTCCGTAATCATGGAGTCTCAGTCCGCAGATGTTATGGCGATGGCATGGCAGTTGCTATGGAGACAGCCTTGATCAGGCCAGGGCAGAACAGTCAACAAGTGTCAGTGGGAGATGGGGGAGTAGGGCAAAGAGCGTCTCGCTGTAGTGATCATCCGGGGGAGTTGTTATTCCAGCAAAAGCCTTGGCCAAGACTCTGCAGGTGTGGGGAGGTCAAGATAAGATTGGAATTTGTTTGGTCCTGGGGGCCCTGTAGCTGCGTTATCCACTACAGGCTCTCTCAGCCAGCTTGGTCTCCAAAACGATACATTTGCCTTTGCAAAACTGTCAGCTTCTCCATGATGTAGCCCATATCCTGGTTGTTCTTGATGTTTTCCATCGATCCTGTAATGGTGACCATGTTCCGGGTTCATAGTCTCTGTGATGTTGTCCACTTTGCGTTCCAGCACTGCGATGTTATCCATATTCCGGTTCACGGCCCCATTCACGTTTCCGACAGCTTCGCTCAGAGCTTTAATCATTGCCGGCAGCTTTATGGGACTTTGCACGGCTGCCAGCGTTTTCTGCATGCCTCGATGAATCAGTGCCATGCCCGCTCCAATCAGCAAGACACTTGTCATCAAAAATCCGAATAGATAGATGTCTTCAACGTCCTCCACAGAAAGAGCCGCCAGACACACGACCCGCCACTTCTCCCAGGCGTCCATTGAGTAACCAGCTGCAAACGTTCCGGCAGGACATACAGGTTCCCCCAAACCTGGGCTTCTCGTTGAGAAGATGGTGTCAATTGCACTTAGAGACCAGTTGATCAAATCCATGATGCTTGATAGATTGGGGAGCATTACAGGGAGAGTCTCTTCAACAGTAGACAAAAGACTAGACACAGACAAGAGAGCAGAGCAGGCAAGGCCAAGGGGAGGAGAGGAGAGGAGGATAAGATGCGACCGCCTTCGTTGCGAGCCAAACGAGAACTCAATTTATTCAGTCTGTTCTCTGCTCTTCAGTCACTGTTTGGTTTGGATCAGCCACCAAACAGGACAAGAACAGACTGCAACAGGGAATAAGGTATGCAGATAAAATTATTGGTGTCAGCCTGCCCTCCATCCAGGACCTGTACCTGTCCAGAGTCAGGAAACGGGCAGGTAACATCTCTGCAAACCATCACACCCTGGTCACCACCTGTTTAAACTTCTCCCCTTTGGGAGGTGCTACAGAGCTCTGTATGCCAAAACATCCAGACACATGATCAGTTATTTCCCTCAGGCTGTCTCTGTGATGAACTGCTAAAACCGGACTCAACTGCTGTATAATATCTGTAAATCGCACACGTTTGTATTAAGAGAGCGAAGTGTCACTGGAGTCAAATTCCTCGTGTGTGTAAACATACCTGGCGAATAAAAGTGATTGTGATTACTTTGTGCCATCTTTCATCGTTGACATCATTGACATCGACATTAAATCGTCAAATACAGCACGGTTTAAGATTAGCAGTGTAATGGATACAGTTTGTCACGACTTTGTGGACCTTGTCTTTCTATCTTGTAATATCAATCTTTTGTCATTTACCTGCTCAGGTAATGCCGCTGTGGTGAAGCCCTCTGAGGTCTCTGTTCACACAGCAAAGGTCATGGAGGAACTGCTGCCACTTTACATTGATAAAGTAAGGATGGGTTCATATGATGTGCATGTAAGGGTTCTTTAAAGTTAAGTAAGATACTTTTATTATTCATGAAACGTTTCTTAAGCAGATGATACTGCCCTATAGAGGCAGAGTGCAGTAAGTACAGAAGCAGTGAAGTTGACCATTAGACCTGAAGTGTGTTTCTACCCTGTGTCAGGAGCTTTACCCTGTAGTGAACGGAGGAGTGAAAGAGACCCAGGAGCTGCTGCGCCAGAAGTTCGATCACATTGTCTACACCGGCAACAGCACAGTGGCCAAAGTGATCATGGAGGCTGCTGCCAAACACCTGACACCTGTCACCCTGGAGCTGGGCGGCAAGAGCCCCTGCTACATTGACAAGAACTGTGACATAAGTGTAGCTTGCAGGTCAGAATGATGATTGAATGTGGCGAGTTTTCTTTCTCTGTTCCTTCTCTACTCACTTCCTTGCTGTTCCTTCCTGATACCCTCCTGTTAACTCTTTAACTCCTGTGTAGGCGTGTTACCTGGGGAAAGTACACTAACTGTGGTCAGACCTGCATTGCCCCAGACTACATCCTTTGTGATCCCAGCATTCAGGACCGGGTCATCGCAGAGGTCAAGAAGTCCATTAAGGTAGAGAAGACAGAGACCTGTCTCTCTGAGATTCTGGTCATGGTATTATACAACAGAACGGAGAAAAAAAGAACAATCATTCAAATTAAGAAGTACCGGCTCTGTTTTGTTTTGATATTGATTATTTTTCTGGCAGGAGTTCTACACAGACAACCCAAAGACCTGCCTTGACTATGGACGCATCATCAACCAGCGCCACTTCAAGAGGATAATGAACATGTTGGAAGGCAGCACCATCGCTGTGGGAGGAGACAATGATGAGTCAGACTGCTACATAGGTAATACTACCAGCCACCAACCCTTCACATGAAAACCAATCAGGGCTCAATTACTGGAGCATGTGACATTACTGCAACTTTATATGTTTTTTTTTTTTTCATCAAGATTATTTTTTTGGTCTTTTATGCCTTTAATGATAGAACAGCTGAAGATAGACAGGAAGCAGGGGGCAGAGAGAGAGGGAGTGACACGCAGTAAATGGCCGTCCGATGCAGGATTCAAACCAGGGCCAGCTGCGACGTGGACTGAAGCCTCTACACACGGGGCGGCCGCTTAACCCACTACACTACCAACCTCCCCACTTTATATGGTTTTAAAACATGCGTTGTGATAAACAGTGTTTCTGTGCTGTGTTCAGCCCCCACAGTTTTGCGGGATGTGAAGCCAGAGGCGAAGGTGATGCAGGAGGAGATATTCGGACCTTTGCTTCCCATCTTGCCGGTCAGCGGCCTGGACGAAGCCATTAAGTTTATCAATAAAAGAGAGAAACCTCTGGCACTCTACGTCTTCACACAGGATGACCAGGTATCTAACAGCAGACATAACATGTAAGCACACCTCTGTGTGTACAATGCATGTAGACTGAGACATTTCTTTTAAATTCCCTCTGAAGGTGATAAAGCAAATCAGAGACGAGACCTCTAGTGGTGGACTGTTGGCCAACGACTGTCTCGTGCACTTTTCTGTCAGCTCTCTGCCTTTCGGGGGAGTGGGTGAGTACACACAGGAACGAAGCAGAAGTGACACGATGAACTGACACGAGTTTCTCTTCTGCTTCTTCTGCTTAGTCATTGGTTCAGTCTCCCCACGGTCTTCTAATTTTAACACTAAACAGTCTGAAACTACAACCTACACATATATACATCATATATAGGCACACCTTATTTGGCCACATGAAGAGGTATGTAGGCCATGTAGGGGGCACCAGGGTGCCCTCTAGAATGGCAAACTATTTAAAATGTCCCATTCCACTGTGCTTGAAAATACACAGTGACTTCACCTTTCAGGCAGACACTGGTTTTCATTTGTTTCAGTTTGCTATGAAAGACTTGCTGGAGACAGTGAACATATATCCAGTTTTGTTTTTTCAATCATCCCTGACATCTGGACTGTAGAGTTCATAGTACATTCAGTTCAGTTCAGTTCAGAGCTTTATTGTCCCTCCAGGGGAAATTTGATTTGCAGTGACATACAACAATAAAGCAAAGTAAAGCAACCAAAAACTTGATAAATAATCCTAAATGAAGTTAGAATATAAGTAACAGAAGGCAAAAAGTCTATAAAAGATAAAAAAAATAAACAGACAAATACCAGAAAAACAGTGCAATTTAAGAGTTGTGCAAATTAATTGCATTGATTGCACGAGGAACAAAGGAGAATTTGTACCTGTTTGTTCGTGCCCTAGGTAGCCTGTATCTCCGTCCAGACGGCAGAGAAATGAATTCCTGCACCAATGGGTGATCAGGGCTAGACAGGATGGACCGAGCCTTCTGCAGGACTCGTCTGCCAATTATCTTGTTTGCATCTTTCACAATTTTGAACAGGCAATTTTTGTTTTTAACCGACAGGTTACCATAAAATGAGATCAAGCAAAAAGTTAAAACTGACTCAATAAAAGATCTATAAAACAAAACCATTAAAGTCTTATCAACATTAAAAGATTTTAGTCTGCGCAGAAAGTATAATCTCTGTCAGCCCTTTTTACAGATTGCAGAAGTATTTAGGTCATGTGTCAAGTTTTTATCAATTATTGTCCCCAAATATTTATAAGAATCTACCATCTCCACTGGTTGGGTAGGCTGTATGTGGAGTTTTCCTAAAATCAATGACCATGTCCTTAGTTTTTTGGACATTTAACTTGAGGTAATGGCTGTCACACCACTCCACAAAGTCAGTCATAACTGGCCCGTGGTCAACCTCTCCATCATGGAGTAAACTGACTAGGACTGTGTCGTCAGCAAATTTTAAGAAATGCCTGTCAGTGTGTTGACTCCTACAGTCATTTGTATATAAAATAAACAATAAAGGGGACAGGACACACCCCTGTGGAGAACCTGTAGAAGTCATTTTCTTTTGGGATAAGACATTATAAACCCTAACTGACTGAGGCCTACCTATTAAAAAGTCAGTAAGCCATTTCACCATTCTAATATCAAGACTAAAAAGGGACACTAATTTGCGGTATAAGATGAGTGGCTGAATTGTATTAAAAGCTGAGGAGAAGTCTGCGAATAAAAGTCTAGCATGGGTTTTCTTACCCTCAAGATGCTCGTAAAGAAAATTAAAAAGAGTAGTGGTAGCATCCTCCACTCCTCTAGTTGGCTGATAAGCAAATTGCATCGGGTCAAGCAGCTCCTGTACTTCGTCCATCAGAGATTTTTTTATCAGTCACTCAAAACTCTTCATAACCAATGAAGTGAGAGCTACTGGTCTGAAATCATTTAGCTCTTTGGGTGATGCAATCTTGGCCACTGGAACTACAATAGACTCCTTCCACAGTAGGGGGACCTTCCGCTGAATAAGAGATGAATTAAATATATCAGTAAAAACATCACAAAGTTGATCCGCACAGACTTTTAAGAGTTTCCCAGTAATCATATCTGGCCCTGGACTCTTCCTAGAATTGCATTTAAGGAACACAGATCTTACATCAGAGGCAGTGATAGTAAGTGGAGAGGGCAGACTACATTCGTCCCACGTATCTCACAAGTTGCTATGTGCTACTGAGAAGTCGTGATCATCTTCAAAGCGTGAGTAAAAGTCATTAAATGCATTTGCAAGCTCTGAATGTTCGCTAAAACCAGTGATATTTATTGACCTATTTTGCCTCTTATCCTGGCCTGTCATGGCTTTCATGCCATCCCATACTGCTCTTAGATCATTACTATGAAATTTCTTCTCAATTTTTTGTTTATATTGTAGTTTGGCCCTCCTAATTTCATATCTAACTTCTTTTTTAGCTTCTGATTTTTCTCTGTCTCCACCATGTGAATGAGCCTTATGTTTCCTATGCAGTGCATCCTTTACTGCTCTATTTAACCAGGGTTTGTTGTTGGGAAACACCTTCACATGTTTGGTTGGGATGACAGAGTCCTTTAAATACATTACATAAGAGGATATCACCTCTGTTCTCTCATCAAGATCAGAAGAGTTAAAAACATTCCAGTCCGTACATTCGAAGGCTCCTTTGAGCTCATCGATTGCACCATCAGTCCACATCTCCACCTGTCTGATTGTTGTCTTGCCCCGTTTGAGGAGGGACTTGTAGGTGGGTCATATTCAGCTCAGCTCTACTGGCTCAATGTGTTGATCTAAGTATCAATCTAAAGGTCAACACGTGTTCACACAGTCAGAACCATGTCCCTCTGTTTTACAGGAAACAGTGGTATGGGTTGCTACCACGGCAAGTTCACCTTTGATGAGCTGAGCCACCTGCGTGGTTGTCTCATCAAGAAGCTGAATATGGAGGGGGTGAACAGCATGCGGTACCCACCTCACACACTCAAGAAACTGGGCTGGGCGCGCTTCTTCATCCTGAAGAACTTATACCTGGGCTGGCTGGGACGCATGGTGCTCTTAGCTGTCCTGACTGTGGTGGCTGCTGTTGCTCTACAGGTGAGTTAAAGAGAAATAGATTAACTGCAACATGCAGAACAGACCACACATACATACTGCAATGCCACTAGGGAGCACCGCAGTGAGAGATTAAAGATCATCATCAAATCATGAAGTCATTGGCCAATAGACTATATCTAACTCATATCTTTTTTTCCCCAGAATTATCTCCTTTGAAGACATCCCACTGACATCCCACTACGAGCCTGCTGTTTACTTTATCCTGAGGACCAGAGAGACAAAAAGACAATCAAAAAGTATCCGGACGATTGTAATACAGGCAATGTTAGGGAGGGGCCTTATGTCCATCTTACATTTCAGCAACAGTGTCACAAGTTTGAAGTAGTTCACTGTAGAAAGCATCTCATTTTAATGAAGGTAATTCTGTATTTCACATTTGTGTTCATTTGTTCTATCTTCAGCCATTAGACCAGGTTTGCTTGATTTAGAATTGAATACATATATATTAAATACACTTGATGACTTTAAATGAAATAACTGTGACAAGTAACTGAAGTAAATGTAGAACATTACTGTACAACCGACAGCATGCTGTCTATGTTTTTCATTTGACTGTGATTTGAACACCTGACTGAGAAAAATGAAGTTGAACTAACCTGCAGTTTCTTGTCATGGTGAAATTGTTTTTGTGTAGAAGTCACCTGCACTTCATTTTGTGTGCATTCTATTTCAATGACTGAAGCCATAAACTAAAGGCACTTGATCATTAGTGTCTAGTGGATCGTGGCTGCTGCTGTGATCCTGGACGACGCCCACTACACATATTACTACTGTCATTAATACTACTATATCTGCTACTGTGGTCACTTTATCATTCATTGTCATTCTGTCAGTCATTGTAACTGTACAAAATGTTTATGTTGATTGTCCTGTACACGTGACATCCATTGCACGTCTGTCCGTCCTGGGAGAGGGATCCCTCCTCTGTGGCTCTTCCTGAGGTTTCTTCCACATTTTTTCCCTGTTAAAAGGTTTTTTGTGGGCAAGTTTTTCCTCACTCGAACCGAGGGTCTAAGGACAGAGGGTGTCATTCTCTGTACAGATTGGAAAGCCCTCCGAGGCAAATGTACTTTGTGACTTTGGGCTATACAAATATAATTGAATTGAATTGAATTGAATAGTGTACGATGAGATAAAGACACATCTGTCTCTGAGACTCTGTAGTTAACTAGAACGTATCAAAATCAAACTACATGTGAAGGATGAAAAACATGTGTTTCTATATTGGATTAATATTCAAATAAATATATTTCTACATGTATCAGTGTCTGATTTGATTATTAACGTTATGTATTACTCCAATCTAATAAACACAGTTAGTTTCCTCACTTTGTGCTCATTGTGGCCTCTCCTCAGTTTACAGTGAGACTATCAAATATACGTAATTTTACAACAACCCCTCATCATGTTGTAAGTCTATGTTCATTTTCTGTAACCTCTTATCCTGATCAGGGTCACGGTGGAGCTGGAGTCTGTCCCAGCTGACTTTGACAAGTCACCATTTCATCACAGGACACATAGAGACAAACAACCTTTCACACTCACATTCACACTTACAGACAATTTAAAGTCACCAATGAACCTGCATGTGTTGGAACAGAAAACTTTACACAAAAAAGCCACAGGTGTAGATAATATTACATTACTGATGCCTCTAAACTACTGGACTTAATCAAAGGAAATAGATCAAGTGTTACTAACAACAGGAGACAGTGTGACAGTGAGGCAAGCAAGCACAATACCAAGACCATGAAACTGAAGCAGCTAAATTGAATTCATCCATTATTTCTTCTGACCATCCATTGATCTGTGACCACTTATCCATTGTGGGATCATGGGGGGTCAGGAGCTGATCCCAGCTGACCCTGGGCCAGACATTCATTCAATTCTAAACCAGACTTGTACAATACCAGGATCCTGAAATGGACTCACTAAATGTTACCAGTCATTAAAAAGATCTGTTGTGAAAAAAGAGCCTGAGACTAATTTAATGCTGATCTTAAAGGTGCAGTAAGAACTGGGGCCTCTATTTTCAAAGCAAAGCAGACATGGAATATAATATTCATAACTATCACCTGAAGATAAGATTATTTTAGATTTTTTACTAAAAAAATCTCCTTTTATATCTACAGTAAGAGCCTCCATGTTGAAACACTGTGTTTCTACAGTGGCCCAGAGCAGACAAACTAAACAATGACTCTACACGTGTTATTTCTTCTTTACAACACAAGGTTTATGTGAGGAGATTGCAATGTGATTACAGAGCGTGAGAGTGGCAGAGCGGGTCGTCCACTAATCAGATGATCGGCGGTTCGATCCCCGGCTTCTCGGGTCTGCATGTCGAAGTGTCCTTGGGCAAGACACTGAACCCTAAATTGCTCCCGAAGGCTGTGCCATCGGTGTGTGAATGTGTATGAATGATTAGATCCTTAAACTGATGAGCAGTTGGCACCTTGCATGGTAGCCAATGCCATCAGTGTGTGAATGGGGTGAATGAGATATGTAGTGTAGAGCGCTTTGAGTGGTCGGAAGACTAGAAAGGCGCTATATAAGTACAGTCCATTTACCATTTAAATCCTACACACTGGACCTTTAAAGAAGTACGTCACTGATTTAGCATTTAGCACTGATTTAGACTTAACACTCATGCTAAGAATCTAAATCTGCATTACTTACAATTCAACTTGACCACCGACAATTTGGACAGAGATTTGATTGACTTGGGCTGGTAGTGGCTAATCAAGCCATTAGCCTGAAACAGAGAAGAGGAGCAGGCTGCAGATGTCCAGTAGAATTCTTTGAGTTCTTTAACTCAAATCTAATTAACACCAACTCAACTGTTCCTTTGTCAGTGCACTGCACATTAAAACGGTTTGAACTGGCACTGATGGGATTGTGACAAAGCTTTTAGTCTGATGAAAGACACACAGGGAACTGACTGACAACAACACCACCGTCTTATTTTGTCACCAGGTGTCTGTCTTTCTTTTTTCAGACACCTGATGACTCAGTTCTTTTTTCTCACCTTTACACACACACACACACACACACACACACACACACCGTCCCACCCTCAAATGCAGTTCAGAGTCAGTATGTGAAGACAGCTAGGGCTAGTCTGTAGCATCTCCTCTGGTCTCTGTGCTGATCATGGATTTTTTGGTCTACCTCCTGACTCTGCTGTCTTTCCTCTCTCAGTGCACAGGTAGGACACACACGTTGAAAGGACTTCAAAATGGAGGAAAGGAATTAAAACTTCTTTCCCACGCATTCTTATTTGGGAGTTTTGAACTTGATTTTAGTTTAATATTAAAATCACATTGTGGAGGTTACGTCAGATATACTTGTACTAGAATTCATTAACATAGCTCACAGATATAAAACATTTTTAATGGCAGTAGTTCTCAAAATGCTGTAAGGGATCACAAGATAATAACTTCACAAATATTTGCATATTTTTACTAAAACACAATTTTCACTTTTTATTTAAATTACTGTCTAACTTCACTATGTTATGCTTCTGAGTCATGTAGACACATAGACCAGTGATGAGAAGAACAAGAAGAGGAAGATTTACTTTATTAATCCCAGCAGATGATTCATGAGGGACTGAAACTGATGATCGTTTTTAATCAATACTCGCTGATTATTTTCTGAACTAACTAAAAAAATATTTGGTCTATAAATCATCAGAAAACATGTGAATGCCAGCTCAAGGTCATCAAATGTCTTTTTTGTTTGAGCAGCAGGGCACAGCCCAATACCTTTCATTTAACATAATGTAAGATGAGGAAAAGCAGCTGTCTCTCCCACGAAAAGATGAAACGGCCACATGACCTGAGTCATGAGTATTTTTTCTTGAAATACAATTAAATAAAACCAAAGAGTTGGTGATTAACTTTCTGATGATCAACTTATCAGATAATTGACTGATGTCTGATATGAAGCTAGAATTTGATGGTTTTATGATACAAGCATGTAACTTTTGTTGAGTCATAAGAGTAGAAGAGAAAAATGACTTCTTCTTTTTTTTTTACTTTTGTAAGTCAGACAGTAAAACGTTTGCTGACATCAGCTAACATTAGCCACCACAAGCTACTGGTCACAGCAGACCATGTTAGACTGTAGCAGTTAAACCACTAAATTGAGCTGCAGTGTTGCCTGTGCTTTTCAGTTCCACCAGGGAGAATGTGTTATTTTTTCTCTTTAAACTCACCTCATGGCTAAAGACATATAACAAACATACAAACACATAATAAATAAACAGATTGAATGAAGTCATTCAGGATGTAATTTTAAGGAAAGGAAAAGACTTTCTAATCAAAGCTGCTGGGTTTACAGTGGATTGTCTCACGTGTGACTTTTCTGCACTGCCCAGTTTCATACAGGTGTATGAGCCAGGTGGAGTAAAGCCAACCTCCACCTGTGCATTGTTCTCACTTGGTGAGAACTGTTGTCCCCTTTCAAAGAATGGCATTGTGGGAGGCAGCGGAGTTAATCTGTGTTGCTATATTAGCTAAATGGTTCTCTATAGCGCTCTTCATTCCCACCAGACACTGGAGTTTTATTCACATCAGCAGTACAATACAAAGCACAGCACAAGACTAAATGACTTCATCAGCACCTGTTGAATGGACACGTTTAATGCAGCCATGTCGAGGCAGCTGAGGAGTTGAATAAAGGTTTTTTGAGCCGGCGATCCGCTTTACACTGAATGCAATCATTGTAATCACAACACAAATCTCACTTGTCTGTGGTGATGGCTTTAATTAAGCTAATTTAATTGTTGAACTCTGTATGAGAAGTGAAGTTTCTCTATGTATTGTAATATGCCATACATAATGGCAATTTAACTTCCAATGTGATCATTGATTGAACAGGAATATGCAGAGAGTTAATGCATATTTTAACAGTATAAACCGGGCTATGGTCTATTTATTCAGCTCTGACTGGCTCCGAGCTCTTTGAGTGTTAACACTGACAAACAAGAAACAATCTATTAGCATAAACAGCAGAGCTTCTGTGCCGTGTAACAACAGGCATATATTCTAAAAAACTCATTAACATGTTTTCTGACGCACTTCTGCCGACTTCAGTGAAAGAAACCTTTCCATGATTGAATGAGTTCTGTCCTCTTGACTTTTCTATTTGTTTCACTGTTATAAAGTCTTTTTGCTGATGGTGTGAATCTCAATTTCAGACACGCATCTGTTATTTTGCAAATGAAAAGAGTTTCAGTGTTTGTACTGTCTACTGTATTTTCAAAACTACATTTGGTTCCTAACAGTGCATTAAAACAACAACAACAAAAAACTTAGATTTACCATTTACTGTATATAATTGAATTCATTTTCCACCAAAGGGGATAACACTTTTATGTATTTAACATATAGTAGTCACAATAGCAGCTTAAAGCTGTCATTGCTGTTTCTTTTTAACCTTGCACAGTTTAAAGAGCTTCTGCTTTGTCCCATTATCTTTCTCACGTTTGTGTAACCTCAAACTCAGAACTCTGGCTGCATCTAACAGCTTTTCTAAAAGTCTTGTGAATGTAATATATCATACATTTTTGATTATGTGTTAGATCATTACAATTTAGGTGATAAGCACAAAGAGACAAGTGAAGTACAGGATAAGTAATGTGCGAATTAATAATTATCCTGGCTTATGTGTGTGTGAAAGAGACAAAGTTCAGCTGCAGAGCACAAACACATTAGCAGATCAACTAAGATTGCTGAGGGAGGAAAAAAAGCCCTGCAGCTAACAGAGCGTGTAAGTGAGGAGAATTAATACTCAACATCTTGTTTGGTACAAGGGACTGTACTGTGTAATGACCTCCTAATGGCATCAGACAAAGGACTCATCTCTGTACTTGTCCTGTTAGATCTTAGTGCTGCATTTGACACCATTGACCATAAAATTCTTTTACAGAGACTGGAACATCAAACTGGCATCAAAGGAACCGCCCTAAGCTGGTTTAAGTCATATTTCTTAGATCGATCTCAGTTTGTTCACGTCAATGATGAATCCTCCATGCATACCAAATTTTGTCATGGAGTCCCACAAGGTTCTGTACTAGGACCACTTCTATTTAGTTTATATATGCTTCCTTTAGGGAACATTATTAGGAATCACTCTATCAATTTTCATTGTTATGCTGACGACACCCAATTATATTTATCGATCAAGCCTGATGAAACCAATCAGTTAACTAAACTCCAAGCATGCTTTAAGGATATAAAAAGTTAGATGACCTACAATTTTTTTATGTTAAATTCAGACAAAACTGAAGTTCTTGTAATTGGACCCAAACACCTCAGAAACTCTCTTTCTAGAAACTTAGTTACTTTAGATGGGATCACTCTGGCCTCCAGCTCCACTGTAAAGAATCTTGGAGTTGTTTTTGATCAGGATTTGTCCTTTAACGTCCACATAAAACTAATTTCGAGGACTGCATTCTTCCACTTACGTAACATCGCTAAAATCAGAAGCATTGTCTCTCACGCAGATGCAGAAAAACTAGTCCACGCATTTGTTACTTCTGGCTGGCTGGACTATTGTAACTCTTTGTTATCAGGCTGCTCTAATAAGCCTCTTAGGACTTTGTAGTTAATTCAGAATGCTGCTGCACGTGTTCTGGCAGGAACCAAGATCAAAGATCACATCTCTCCCATTTTGGCTTCCTTGCATTGGCTACCTATTAAATCTAGAATAGAATTTAAAATTCTTCTCCTTACTTACAAATCTCTTCATGGTCAGGCACCATCATATCTAAAAGAACTCATAGTACCTTACTGACCCTCTAGAACACTGCGCTCTCAGGACGCTGGGTTCCTTGTGGTTCCTATAGTTTCCAAAAGTAGATTGGGAGCCAAAGCTTTCAGCTATCAGGCTCCTCTTCTGTGGAACAAACTACCAATCTGGGTTCGGGAGGCAGACATGGTCAACACTTTTAAGAGTAGACTTAAGACTTTCCTTTTGATAAAGCTTATAGTTAGGGCTGGCTCTGGTCATCCCTCTCTTTCTCTCTCTCTCTCTCTCTCTCTCTCTCTCTCCCCCTCTCTCCCTCTCACCATCTGTGGACATACATGTCTCATTAATGCATGTTACTAACCAAACTTCCCCGGAGTTTCTGTGATCTGTCGTCCAGCAGAGCACTGGCTGCTGCTGCTGTGATCCTGCACGATGTCCACTACACATATTAATACTGTCATTATCGCTACTATATCTGCTACTGTAATCATTTTATCATTTATTGTGATTCATTGTCATTTTATCAGTCATTGTAATTGTACAATATGTTTGTGTTGATTTGTCCTGTACACGTGACATCCATTGCACGTATGTCTGTTAAAGGTTTTTTGTGGGCAAGTTTTTCCTCACTCGAACTGAGGGTCTAAGGACAGAGAGTGTCACTCCCTGTACAGATTGTAAAGCCCTCCGAGGGATATGTACTTTGTGACTTTGGGCTAAACAAATAAAACTGATTTGTGTACTGTGTGTCTGAGCGTAACCTGAGGACTGTCTTTTCTCTCCAGCTCAGTGGTGTTACCAGAGCCAGTACTCCTGTGATGACACATGCAGAGGTAAGACCATGCAAGAAAATATTTGAAGAGAAAAAAATCCCAAACTGAAAGAACACATTTGACATATTCACCACAAGCTTGTGATCTGCTGAAGCATCTGTAAGCAAAACACTGACCTGCACTGACTTCGTTGTTTGAAAATTGCTTTAATCCTTTAACACTTTTTTAAAAGATTTTTTTGGTGGCCTTTTTAAACTTTTATTCTGATAGAGACAGCTGAAGAGTGACGGAATGCATGGAGAGAGAGATGGGGAATGACATGTGGGAAAGAGCCACAGGTCAGATTTGAACGCTGGGCTTCTGCAGCATGAGCCTTTGTACATGGGGAGGCTGCTCTACCAACTGAGCTAAACACCACCCCACAAACCTTCATTTTGATTTTATTATATTGGTCACACTAACCTGGAGAAAAGAAGACACCATGTCTATAATCAATCATCTCTAATCATAGATCACATGACCATTTGTATGTAAAAGGGGTGATAGTGATGACAGAATTATCATCCAACTCTATAGTGGCCTCCATCTCGATTGAGCTTTATATTTCAGATTATTATTCACAACCTTTCTGGTTACTTCTCATCTCTCTTGTAGTGTTGTTTTCGGCCACATGCAGGAGGCTCTAAGAGCACACTGCACACTACTTGCTCAGTGCAAAACACCAAACAGACACAATTAGCGACTATCTGGTGAACACAGTGGACATGTATGCAGTGTTTGTGTCGTAAATGTGATGTAACATCTCTGTAGTCACAATGGAGCAGATGCAATGGGACATTTAGGTTGTAAGAATAAGAAAATACCAACTCTGAACAATTAACTTCTGACTTGTGGATTGCAGCAGTAGATCCAACCCAACCTGCTGGCTGGTTGAAATGGACGCTTCTTTCAAATACTACACCGCCAGTTAGCTGAGACTATACTGTTCATTCACAGTGGGATTAGCAGTACTAGCAATCTTATCCCAACAGAGGGTGATGGAGGATAAAGGTGTAACATGTAAGTACTTTATATAGGTAGGCTTACACTGAAAAAGACTAGGGTAGTTTGGACTAAATAAAAGACCTGATTTATGTGCAGCATATAATAAATCAGTTCATGGCATCTGAAATTTGATGATAATGTTGCTGATGTTTTCCTTCTTTAGACCCCAGCCACTGGGCAGCTCAGTTTCCCAGCTGTGGAGGATTACGCCAATCACCAATTAATATAGTCACCAGCAAAGTCCATGTCAACAGCGCCCTGCCACCCTTCAACTTCATCGGTCACACCAACTCAATCAACATCACAGTGGAAAACAAAGGACACTCTGGTAATGGAGAGCCTGTTTTATTGTTTTCTTCCCCTGCAGACCAGATTCTTTTACAGATGTTGAACACCTCTGTTTTGTTTAGTTTGATCTTGTTTCATCTGTATTGACAGCCTGTCTTCCCCATAGCTCACTTTGTTCTACCACAGTTGGTCCGACTGACCGGAGGAGCTCTGCCTGGTCACTACAGGGCTGCCCAGTTTCATTTCCACTGGGGAGGCAATGGAAGACCAGGATCAGAGCACACCGTTGATGGAGAAAGGTTCCCCATGGAGGTACGTCGCACAGGAGGCAACATTTGTTGTTCTGAGAAACAGGTGTTGTGCTAGAAGATGTCTTTTAGTTAATAATAACATGCACTTCACACATATACACTCTACACTACACACGTTTCTGTGTTTTGTTTCCAGCTGCACATAGTCCACATCAAGGAGCCGTATGGCTCTCTGGCAGAAGCAGAACATGACATGGCAGGTATAGCTCTGCTTGCCTTCCTATTTGAGGTAATACATTAAGATGTATTTATATCTTCATTACTGATTGAATATTTAGGCTTGTGTCACAATGATGATGGCGTCTTCCGCACAGGAAACAGCAGATGATCATCCTCATTTGGATCCAGTAATAGCTGCTCTGGGCCGAGTACAAAACAATGGTATGAGCACAAACAAACCTTTTTTTTTATTTTTAAAAAAAAGAGTCATATTATACCCCTTCCACAAGTTCACAGAGTTCACAGGTGTCTTAATGACATGTCTGTGAGATTTTTTGGCAAAATCCCTCAAACACAGCAGATCTCTCTGTACCGTGTCTGTAATGCTCAATGCCCAGACGGCTGGCTTATTTCTCCCAGTGTCAGGTTACCATGACAACAGTTGAGCTCAAGCACTGGGAGAAACATGGCTGCATGAGGCGGAACGGCAACGGAACGGTAGTGCCGCGGTCCTTTACCCGGCGTCAACTCACACCGCACGCTTTTCAGTCGCGGAACGGCAGCGGAGCGAGCCGGCCGTTATCACGCCAGAATCCTGGACGTAAGCAAGACCCCGCGACAAACAGTGTATAAAGAAAACAACAAGAAACAACTGACTTTGCTTCTCCGACATGGAGGAGATTATAAAAAGCATCTGTTGTGTCATAAATGATTGTGTGTTGTTCCACTTCAACAATTACTTCTTCTTCTTTCTTCTTCTTCTTTGGTGTTTTACGGCAGTCTGCATCCTTATAGTTGCATATACCGCCATCTTCTGGACTTTACTTCTCTACTATTACATATTCTTTTTTTTTCTTTTTTTAATTCTTTTTATTAACCCAGTTACTTCAACAATTAGTCTCTCATCGTCAATGTTGAGACCCGTTGATCGATCTTTGATCACCTGGTGCCACCGGTCATGACGTAACGTTGATGTGAAGTTGTAAAAAGCTACATGAACTGCGAATTGTGTTTTATTTTGAAAGGGGGCGGAAGTTTATTTTGTTGATTCTGTGTCGGGTTTCCTGTCTGGTGCGCAGTGCTCTGTTGAAATTTACGAGGTATCTCGCGGTAAAAATAGAAATGAAACGGAAAGCTTGCGCCGTGGCGATGCTCGCGGCTTTTGGTTGGCCTTTATGTTTGTTTTGTTTGCAATTTGTTTGCACATACAGGCACACACAATACAATAAAAATGTTTGAACCAGAGTCAGTCTAAATAGGCGTTAGCGCTGATTAGCAAAAGCTAATGGTAACTAGCTGTTAGTATCAATGGCTAACTGGCGGTTAATGTTAGCTCATGGTAATCTTTTCTAACCTGTAGGGTGGTTCTGGTTCTGGAATATGTTCATGAGCCTGTTAGTGATGTCACTACAGGCTCAAAATCTGAACAGCGTGTTTTAAAGACAAGCCACAAGAGACTGTGTGGCTGCAGCAGCTCACGCAAAATGTTTTTAACACTGGGGCGGTTTTGAACACAAATTCAAAAATGTTAGTGTAGAAGAGCTGAAAAGGTGATTTTTTTTCGTAATTAGAAAAAAATTTGTAATAATATTTGGGACTTTAGACTTTTAATGAAATCATTTTTTTTATTCTATTGCACAACTTTGCTTCTACACTCCTCTCTTGCTTTGTTTCTGTGTTAAGGCAGCAGCACGGTGATCAGAAACTTTCGGCTCAGTGACATTATCCCATCAGCAAAGGAGCTCCACAGTTACTACCGCTACGTGGGCTCAATGACAACTCCAGGATGTGAGCAGGCAGTTGCCTGGACAGTGTTTCACAGGACCCTGTCCATCAGCAGTCGACAGGTGAGTAACTACTGACTGGCTCTGGGTCAGCATACGGTTCTATTGCCTTTAGAAATCCTTTAAATGCTTCATAAAATGACTTCTTTATACAATTTAGACACGACACACAACAAAAATGTTGGTAAATGGTAAAAAGACCTTAAGACTTCTTGTTCACTTACTCCTTTTTTTCCCCTCTCCACTCCAGTTGGATGCAATAGTTCAGCAGTGCAAATTCTGGACGGGACAGCCCATGACTGACATTTTCAGGCCTACGCAGCCTCTTGACGGCAGAGTTGTGTACCGGTCCAAGGCGAGTGCGTCTCTGAAAAGCTGGATGCCTTTGTGGTTCTCAGTTGTTTTCTCTGTAACGCTTGGGACGACAGGTCTGATAAACTGACTCAGCACATGGAAACACCTGATTGAAGTGACAAAAGCTACTGTATGTGTGATATACAACAAACTGTTATTAAATATGTTTGTGGTTATTCATTAAACAAAATGTCAGCTGCGTGTGCGCATAAACCATGGCCCGATAAATTCTGCTAAGTGACTGTTGTGACAGTGAGAGAAGTTCCTGTAGTACTGGTACATTTATTCACACATTCACTCAGATTGTACTTTTATTTAAGACTAATTACTGGAGGTGAATTGCTATTGTTATTCATGGTTTCCAAATGATGTACCGCCTGATGGTTTGCCATAAAATTTTACCCATTGATATTTCACCCAGGATAAACTCTAATAACCTTTGTTTTGTTTTTTTATTTCACTACCATGAGGTCAAAATTTCAAATGAATTAAACTCAAATATATTACATGGATGCATTTCCATTAGCCACAAGCTGCTTTGTGTTTAGTACCAATTAGCAAATGTTAGCATTGTAAATGATAAACAGCAGTGTTAGAATTGTCACTGTCAGTATGTTAGCGTGCTGTCATTAGCATTTAGCTTGAGGTGCCTAAGTAGAGCTTCACACAGCTGGCAGCACGGTTGTGGACTCCAATCTTTTACTGCTTGTGTGTATCGTCTCTTCAGATAATCAAATAGTAATACTGACGATGTGATTATCATTCTTAAATTAGTAAATGGCCTGCCTCACCTCTAATCTGCTTTATGATTTCCAATCAGAAAGAAGTATAAGGAATAAAAAGTGCAGTTTTTTTCTTTATTTCTCTTTACTTGCCATGTATACAATCTCTGTACTGTTCACACAGATGAATGTAGACGATTAAGGTTTACTAAATGTACTGTGCTCTGTTTGTATGAAAAACTAATAAGTTGTAAATATTCATAAATACCTGTGATCTTTTCCACAGTGACAACTTCTCAATTCATGAATACAATGTGACCATCTTTAAGTGTAAAGCCTTGCTTTGTATATAATCAACATTCATGGCAGAAAACTACAGAAAATAAGACTAAGAACTAATTGTTTGACTTCAGGAATACTCCCATTGGGCTTTTAGTGAGAACACCAAATGCTGATTTGCTGAAAAAAAAAAAAAAATCTGTTTCTGCTTCTTGAACATTTTTAGAAAAGTTTCTGTATAAACAACCTAAAAAAACCTTTTGACTATTGCCTTGAACATTTGTGGATGACACACACACAGGAGAAACACATTTGGCCTACCTCACCTTTAGTTTGAGCTCAATGTGTGGAGCTCAACATCACGTGAGCTTCATGACGTTTTCTAACAGTAATTTGACAGTGAGTGTAGGATGTCAGCATTCATTTCAAACTAGAAAACTAGAACACCACATATATTTTACACTGAGAGATGTCATTTGGACAGGCATATAGTGTTGACCCATTTTCATGACTGATAAATGAACATTTCTGTTTTTGTCTTCTGTGCCATTAAACAGTACCATCTTGAGTCTGTGTGGCTCTGCACAGATTTATTACCTGTGTGGTGGAAATCAGTCTTAATGGATGAGGCTGTAAAACACTGTTTGAGTAACATTTATTTTGTTACCTGTATTACAGGTCCTTTGTAATACTTGCAATCATTACATGATCGATTGAAACATCCCTTGGTTACATATTATATATTGATAAGCTTGAAAAAAAAGAGGAGGAAGTCTGAAAGGCAACGTGGTATTCAAATCATAAAAAGTCACTTTGACCTTAATTTCATACGTATCTAAAGTGTGGCAGTAAACCTGATTCAAAACTTAAAGGGCTCACTGTGCCTGTTTCTTCAGCCAGTTTCTCAGGTGTTCCACTTGTGCAGCAACGCTACTCTTGGCCGTGCCTCCAGGGGCGCTATACTGCTCCACACTGCTCCTGTAGTCCCACACTGAGGACACGTCACTTCCAAACTGAGGACTGAAGTCGTTGAAAACAAACAGACGGGAGAGGGAAGTCAGAAATTGTGTTTAGTGGAAAAACAGGAGTAATGTTTGTTATGTGTGTGTGTGTGTGACTACCTAACAGCTGTCAGGTCTTCCACAGTAAGTTCATTCAGAGCAATACTTTTGGATTCAGCTGTGAACACAGCTTTACCAGAGAGACCATGGGCCTCTCTGAAAGGCACCTGCAGCACAGAATCACAGAGAGTCAACACTGTAACACATAAATACATACACCACAAACCATACATGTGCCAGCTGCAGCTATGCCACATAAAAAGTCATTTTTCAAGCATCTGGTTTCTTCTCTCAGTTTGTTTCTCTGAGTAACCACAAATTCAAAATAATATGTAGATATAGCTCTGTTACATCAAAAAATCAAAAAAATTATGTGTTCAGAGATGAATTTACCTTTATTAATCCCATAATTAATTGCCAAAAATAAATGCTGCAATTGTTACTTACCATACTGCATTACTACTACTTTTGATACAGAATATTTACACTTTTATTTTGTTCTGAATCAAATTTCTTCAAATTACTTCTTGAAAATATTCTTACAATTTTATTTGAAATGGGAAAATACATAAACACCACTCACCCCCTTTCTCACAAGGTAGTAGGCCAAGTCAGTGGCCAACATGTCAGGACTGAGGGCTGCTTCCATCACACTCTGGTTAATCTGAAAAACAAATCATCGTCGTTTTGTCTTTCGAAAGCAGTTTTAAAAAAATGTAACATAAAAAACACCCCTTATTGATTTATGTAAACATTTGATCTGATTCTATCTGAACAGGATCAGTTGTGGTCAAATGTTTTGAGGGTGACACAAATATTAATTTTCAGATAGTCTGCTTTTGCATATACAGCAGAATGTTAAGAAGAGTAGTGACATGATTTGCAATTAATTGCAAAGTCCCTTTTTGCCATGAAAATAAACTTAATCCCCACCCAAAAAATATTTTCACTACATTTCAGTTCTGCCACTAAAGGACCAGCTGACCTTATGTCATCTCATTAACACAGGTGAGTGTGACGATGATGACAAGGCCAGAGATCCCTCTGTCATGCTAATTGAGTAAGAACAACAGACTGGAAGCTTTAATAGGAGGGTGGTGCTTGAAATTGTTGTTCTTTCTTTGTTAACCATGGTTACATGCAAGGAAACACGTGCAGCCATCATTGCTTTGCACAAAAAGGGTTTTAGGGGAAGGATATTACTGCTAGTAAGATTGGACTTCAGAGTGCCCAAGAAAGTCCAGCAAGTGCCAGGACTGTCTCCTAAAGGTAATTCAGCTGCAGGATTGGAGCATCAGCAGGGCAGAGCTTGCTCAGGAATGGCAGCAGGCAGATGTGAGTGCATCTGCATGCATAGTGAGGCGAAGACTTTTGAGGGACATCAGGGACAGACTGATATTCTGCAAAGGGTACAGGGATTGGACTGCTGGGGACTGGCATCAATCATTTTCTCTGATGAATCCCCTTTCTGATTGTTTGGCATCTGGAAAAAAGCTTGTCAATCAACCCAAAAGGCCACATGTCACCCTGCTGCTCACCGAGCTCCACTGTCTACCTGTAGCAGCCCACATTAAATTCAAATAACTAATGCTGATTACAAAGTAGTCTCTGGTTCTGCACCCACCCACTCGAATGTCCTCATACAGACATATGTTACCTCCTACACCTGGCTCTGCCACCCATATGCTCAGGACAATCCAGACTCTTCTCGTCTGTTGTTCCCCATTGGTGGAACGTCAAACCAGTTCCTACCAGATCAGCAGCGTCCCTCTCGACCTTCAGAAACCTCCTGGAGACCTCCAGCTCTCCAGAGAGGACCTCCTCTCCAACACTACCAACAACTGGAAACTAGAAAATTTCTAAAGAAATTTTGAGTGTGCGTGACTCTGGCCCCGTCGTCCCCATGCATTATTACTGACACTGCTCAGAAAATTCAGTACTAAGAAAGAAATTTTGAGAGTGACGACTGGGCTGTTGCTAGGGGTCTGTATCCAAAAAGCACACCTCAAATAGTCATTTTTAACATGTTCATTTAGACACAGGAGCAGCTAGCGCTTACGTGCTATCAATGAACATTAGCATGTTAACATTAGCATGTTAACATTTACATGTTAACATTTACATGTTAACATTTACATGTTAACATTTACATGTTAGATGTCTTTGTCCTCTAAAGCTGTCTTAGTTAATGAATTAATATCTGATTATGATATTGATTTGTTCTGTCTCACTGAAACCTGGCTGCAGGAGGATGAATATGTTAGCTTAAATGAATCCACTCCTCCGAGTCATTATAATACCCATATTCCTCGAAGTACTGGTCGAGGTGGTGGAGTTGGAGCCATATTTGACTCAAGTCTATTAATAAATCCTAAACCTAAACTAAATTATAACTCATTTGAAAGTCTTGTTCTTAGCCTCACTCACCCAACCTGGAAAACTTTGCAGCCAATTCTATTTGTTACAGTATATCGAGCTCCAGATCCTTATTCTGAATTTTTATCTGAATTTGCAGAATTTGCATCAGGCTTGATCCTTAAAACAGATAAAGTAATTATTGTAGGTGATTTTAACATTCATGTGGACAACCACAATGATAGTCTTAGTACTGCGTTTATCTCTCTATTAGACTCAATTGGCTTTTGTCAGAGTGTAAATAAACCGACTCATTGTCTGAACCACACTCTTGATCTTGTTTTTTCATATGGCGTTGAAATTGATAATCTAATAGTCTTTCCACAGAATCCTCTTCTATCTGACCATTTTTTAATAACCTTTGAGTTCATACTATTGGACTATAAGCCTTTGTGTAGAAACTTCTACAGCAGATGTTTATCTGATAGTGCTGTAGCCACATTTAAGGAAACGATTCCTTCAGTATTGAATTCAATGCCATGTCTAACTGTAACAGAGGACTTGTCTGCTTCCTTTAGCCCCTCACAAATAGATAATCTTGTTGATAGTACTACAGGCTCATTACGGACAACTCTAGACTCTATTGCACCTCTGAAAAAGAAGATAATTAAACAAAGAAGGCTAGCACCATGGTATAGCCAGCAGACTCGCAAATTAAAACAAGAGGCACGTAAATCTGAACGCAAATGGCGTACCACTAAACTGGAAGAATCTCATCTAGTCTGGCAAGATAATCTCAGAACATACAGGAAGGCTCTCCGTAATGCCAGAGCAGCCTACTACTCTTCTTTAATTGAGGAGAATAAGAACAACCCCAGGTTTCTCTTCAGCACTGTAGCCAGGCTAACAGAGAATCACAGCTCTACTGAACCATCTATTCCCTTAGGTCTAAGTAGCAATGACTTCATGAGCTTCTTTAATGATAAGATTATATCACTATTAGAGACAAAAACCATCACCTCCTGCCCTCAAAAGGCATTGAGCTTGAGAAAAAGCTGTAAAACCTGATATGTATTTAGACTGTTTTTCTCCCATCGACCTTCATCAAATAACTTTAATCATTTCTGCAGCTAAGCCGTCAACCTGTCTCTTAGACCCCATCCCAACCAGGCTGCTCAAGGATGTTTTACCTCTAGTTAGTCATTCGTTATTGGATATGATTAATCTGTCTTTATTATCAGGATATGTACCACAGTCCTTTAAGGTAGCTGTAATTAAACCTCTTCTTAAAAAGCCCGCTCTAGACCCAGAGACCCTACAGACCGATATCAAACCTTCCCTTTGTGTCTAAGATACTTGAGTAGCTAATCAACTGTGTGACTTTTTCTATAACAATAGTCTATGTGAGGATTTTCAGTCAGGATTTAGAGTGCATCATAGCACAGAGACCGCATTAGTCAAGGTTACAAATGACCTCCTAATGGCATCAGACAAAGGACTAATCTCTGTACTTGTCCTGTTAGATCTTAGTGCTGCATTTGACACCATTGACCATCAAATTCTTTTACAGAGAATGGAACATCGAATTGGCATCAAAGCAACCGCCCTAAGCTGGTTTAAATCGTATTTTTTAGATCGATCTCAGTTTGTTCACGTCAATGATGAATCCTCCATGCATACCAAAGTTTGTCATGGAGTCCCACAAGGTTCTGTACTAGGACCACTTTTATTTAGTTTATGCTTCCTTTAGGGAACATTATTAGGAATCACTCTATCAATTTTCATTGTTATGCTGACGACACCCAATTATATTTATCGATCAAGCCTGATGCAACCAATCAGTTAACTAAACTCCAAGCATGCCTTAAGGATATAAAAAATTGGATGACCTATAATTTTCTGATGTTAAATTCAGACAAAACTGAAGTTCTTGTAATTGGACCCAAGCACCTCAGAAACTCTCTTTCTAGAGACTTAGTTACTTTAGACGGTATCAACCTGGCCTCCAGCGCCACTGTAAAGAATCTTGGAGTTGTTTTTGATCAGAATCTGTCCTTTAATGTCCACATAAAACAAATTTCGAGGACTGCATTCTTCCACTTACGTAACATCGCTAAAATCAGACGCACTGTTTCTCAAGCAGATGCAGAAAAACTAGTCCACGCATTTGTTACTTCAAGGCTGGACTATTGTAACTCTTTGTTATCAGGCTGCTCTAATAAGTCTCTTAGGACTTTACAGTTAATTCAGAATGCTGCTGCACGTGTTCTGACAGGAACCAAGATCAGAGATCACATCTCTCCCATTTTGGCTTCCTTGCATTGGCTAAATCTAGAATAGAATTTAAAATTATCCTCCTTACTTACAAAGCTCTTCATGGTCAGGCACTATCATATCTAAAAGAGCTCATAGTACCTTACTATCCCTCTAGAACACTGCGCTCTCAGGATGCTGGGATCCTTGTGGTTCCTATAGTCTCCAAAAGTAGATTGGGAGCCAGAGCTTTCAGCTATCAGGCTCCTCTTCTGTGGAACAAACTACCAATCTGGGTTCGGGAGGCAGACACGGTCAACACTTTTAAGAGTAGACTTAAAACTTTCCTTTTTGATAAAGCGTATAGTTAGGGCTGGCTCAGGCGATCCCTTAGTTATGCTGCTATAGGATTAGACTGCCGGGGGACTCCCCAGGGTTATGTCTAGCCAGCACGGTATTGGTTAAAGATGTAGTCACATCTCCCTTACCGAAAACCCTCCCTCCTACTCTGCCTCTCTCTCTCTGTCTCTCTCTCTCTGCCTCTCTCTCTCTGTCTGTCTGTCTCTGTCTCTCTCTCTGGACATGTCTCATTAATGCATGTTACTAACCAAACTTCCCCGGAGTTTCTGTGCTCTGTCGTCCAGCAGGTTTTTCGTGGATCGTGGCTGCTGCTGTGATCCTGGACGACGCCCACTACATATATTACCACTGTCATTATTACTAATATATCTGCTACTGTGGTCACTTTATCATTCATTGTCATTCTGTCAGTCATTGTAAATGTACAAAATGTTTATGTTGATTGTCCTGTACACGTGACATCCATTGCACGTCTGTCCGTCCTGGGAGAGGGATCCCTCCTCTGTGGCTCTTCCTGAGGTTTCTTCCACATTTTTTCCCTGTTAAAAGGTTTTTTGTGGGCAAGTTTTTCCTCACTCGAACCGAGGGTCTAAGGACAGAGGGTGTCATTCTCTGTACAGATTGTAAAGCCCTCCGAGGCAAATGTACTTTGTGACTTTGGGCTATACAAATAAAATTGAATTTACATGTTAACATTAACATGTTAATGGTGATGCGCTAGCAGTAAGCATTAACATGTTAGGATTGGCATGCTAGCATTAGCATGTTACCATTAGCATGTTAACGCTGATGCGCTAGCAATTAATATTAGCATGTTAGCATTACCGTGCTGCTTGCGCTAACGTGCTAGCTACTCTGCTGTCACTGTCTGCCATTTTAGACAGACAAGTTCAAATAAGTGCCAAGAACTACTAAAATGGTTGCAGCTCGGCTTCTGCCTGCTGGCCCCTACCCCTTTCCTCCTCCAAGCAGGCTGGTGTTGCTAAGCAACCAGGACTTAATCAGCAGCAGCTAATCTGCACCTGTTAAAATTAACATTAGCATGTTATTGCTGATGCGCTTACGGGTTAGCAATTAACATGAGCATGTTGACATTAGCATATTAGTAATTAACATGTATTTAATTCCTAGTGGCTAATGTTAATTAGCACTAATTTTAGAATTGGTCGCTGATGTTTGCAAATAGCATGTCTTTACAACTTGCGCTAACGCTCTGCTGTCTGTCTGCCATTTTACACAGACAGGTTCAAATTAGGTGGGAAGAACTACTAAAATGTCCGCCGCTCAGCTTCTGCTGGCCCCTCCCCCCTCTTTTCCTTCAAGCAGGCTGAGGTTGCCAAGCAACCAGGACCAACTGTAATCAACAGAGCAGTTACTGCACCTGTTAGAATGTGAGTTAGAGAATGAGAGAAAATGTAGAGACCTCCTCTCGAACAGGAAAGGCCAACTCACACCGGACACGGAACGGAAGCGGCACGGTACCGCAGCGGTCACCGTAGCAAATAGAAGTCAGTCTAGTCAATGAGAGCACTCACACCGGGCACGGCTCAGAAGCGTCCCAGAAGCGGCTCACTACGCCACGGCGCGAGCTTTCCGTTTCATTTCTATTTTTACCGCGAGCCGCAGCTGAACCTCGTAATTTCAACAGAGCACTGCGCACCAGACAGGAAATCCGACACAGAATCAACATAATAAACTTCCACCCCCATTCAATATAAAACACAATACGCAGTTAATGTAGCTTTTTACAACTTCACATCAACGTTACGTCATGACCGGTGGCACCAGGTGATCAAAGATCGATCAAAGGGTCTCAACGAGAGACTAATTGTTGAAGTGGAACAACACACAATCAGTTATGACACAACAGATGCTTTTTTATAATCTTCATGTCGGAGAAGCAAAGTCAGCTGTTTGTTGTTGTTGTTGTTTTCTTCATACACTGTTTGTCGCGGGGTCTCGCTTACGTCGAGGATTCTAGCGTGATCTGGTGTGAAAACAGCCGGCTCGCTCCGCTGCCGTTCCGTGGCTGAAAAGCGTCTGGTGTGAGTTGACGCCGGGCAAAGGACCGCGGCACTACCGTTCCGCTGCCATTCCGCCTCCTGTGTGAGTCCCGTGGAAGGACTCCTGGCCAAACCGTATTTCCAATCATTGAGCCGACTTAACCACAAGCAAGATGAGACCTTCCTGATCGTTTTACATACTTGTTTGGTGTCGATAAATAAAGAAATGTGCCCGTAGGAGCAAGAGAAACGTTACTTCTGCCTTCCTCCAGAAAATTTCCCTCCTTTTTAACATGGGACTATATGAGGCTGAGGATGGGAGTTTCTGACGCATATTTGCGTGTCAAGCCAAAACTATACATCTGACAGCTACAACATGTGGTGGTGGTATCACTGCGACCACCTCAAATTTTCCTACGTTTTGATGGTATAATCACGTCTGTAGCTGTGAATTTGCGGCCACAATCGCAGTTTACAAAAAATTTTTCCAACGACTTTTTCTCTCCCCCTCCACTCTAGCGATGGCATCACTCACTCTAGCCCTGGAAAGTTCTTGCAATACACACCCAATCATTTTTTGGCTTTGTTTTTGGCAATTTTTGGCAAAACCGTTTGCCGAAACTCTTAGAAAACTCATATCACACATGTCCTGGCCGAGCCGCACGTTTTGATACCCGTTTTGTATGTGTGACAAAAACTCTGGGAGGAGTAGTGAGCCAAAAAAAAGGTCGTAAGAAGAACTAGAAAATTTGTAAAGAAATTTTGAGTGTGCCTGACTCTGGCCCTGTCGCCCCCATGCATTATTACTGACACTGCTCAGCAAATTCAGTACTAGAAAAGAAATTTTGAGAGTGAGGAGTGGGCTGTTGCTGGGGTTCTGTTAGCATTAGCATGTTAGCATGCGCATGTTAACACTGATGCGCTAGCAGTTAGCATTAGTATGTTAGCATTAGCATGTTAGCATTAGCATGTTAGCATTAGCATGTTAACATTAGCATGTTAACACTGATGCGATAGCAGTTAGCATTAGCATGTTAGCATTAGCATGTTAGCATGCGCATGTTAACATTAGCATGTTAGCATTAGCATGTTAACACTGATGCGCTAGCAGTTAGCATTAGCATGTTAGCATTAGCATGTTAGTAATCAACATTTATTTAATTCCTAGTGGCTAATGTTAATTAGCACTAATTTTAGCATTGGTCGCTAATGTTTGCAAATAGCATGTCTTTACAGCCTAAAAGTGTGTCTGTGTGTGTGTGTGTCTGTCTGTGTATGTGTGTGTGTGTGTGTGTGTGTGTGTGTGTGTGTGTGCATGCTTGTGTCTGTAGAAATGTTCTAAATGAGTTGAATCTAAAAAAAATAAGATTAAAAGTGTAATAGTACAAGATCCTGTTAAAATGTGTAGTTTGAATTAAGTCTGTAGTAAAGTAGAAGTCATTTAAATTGTAGGTCTGTATAAAGATTTGAAGTTTGTATGATGGATTTGAAATGGTAAAATATTTGTAGAAAAAGTTGAATAATTTGTAGAATATTAATAGTAGAATTGAGTAAAAAAAAATAGTACAATATCTGTGTGTGTGTGTGTGTGTGTGTGTGTGTGTGTGTGTGTGTGTGTGTGTGCACATTTTACACAGACAAGTTCAAATGAAGTGCCAAGAACTACAAAAATGGCTGCCACTCGGCTTGTCTGCGGACCCCCCCCCCCCCTCCTCAAGCAGGGTGAGGTTGCCAAGCAACCTGGGTGAGCTGCAGGTCTCATTAATTAGACACAGGTGCTCCATGCAGCCTGTCTGTCTTACTGAAATGCACAGTATATGTCTGAATGATCCCCCTCGAAGAGGGCCAAAAAAACCCTATATGGTATGCCTCAAACCAAAATCTGAAATGACCAGAAGAATGCTCGTCTTCTGTATAATGTCTGTGCCAAGTTTCAGGTGAAAATTGTATAAACTTTGGCCTCTAGAGTCAGAGCAAGCACAGGTGCGCCCTGCTCCTTCCGGTAAATTCTCTGCCTCAAAAACCATGGTAGTGAATGAGGCTGTGGATGGGAGTAGTCGATCAATTAACGTGTAGGCACCCAAAATATAAAAGAGACAGCTTCAACAGTGGTATCACTGCGTTTACCTCAAATTTTCCTACGTTTCTATGTATACATCGTGTCTGTAGTGGGGCATTTGAGGGCACGGTAGTGAAATACGTTTTATTTTTTCAGTGATTTTTCTCCCTGCTCCTCACTCTAGCTGATGATGTCATCACTCTAGGAAACCACATACACACCCATTATAAACCCAGAAATTTGACTAAAAACCTGCTGAACTTTGAGTCTTGATAGTTTAAAAACGGTAAAAGATTTTGAAAAAAGTTAAATACGAGTTTAATAGTTGAAGAGTTTGTGTAGAATTTGAAATTTGAATGAAGTCTGTAGTAGTAGTACAAGTTGTTGAAATTGTAGAATGTTTGTAGAAGTTTTGTAGAATGATTTGAAGTTTGTGTAATGCATTTTAAATGGGAAATTATTTGCAGAAAAATTTGAATAATTTGTAGAATATTAATAGTAGAATTTAGAAAAGTAATAGCAGCTGTGGCATGAATGAGCTGAATCTAGTGGTATAGTTTTTATTTTTGTGGGACAAAATTTGTAGGAGTAGTTAGAGGCCAAAAAACGTACGTTTTGTGTGTGTGTGACAAAAACTCTGGGAGGAGAAGCGAGCCAAAAAAAGGGCGTAAGAAGAAGAATAAGCGGAATAATAAGCGCGGTGGATAACATATAGTGTGCGCTTTCAGGCACACTCAATAAGAATAAGCCCGGTGGATAACATAGTGTGCGCTTTCAGGCACACTCAATAAGCGCGGTGGATAACATATAGTGTGCGCTTTCAGGCACACTCAATAAGCGCGGTGGATAACATATAGTGTAGGGGTGGAGTGGTTCGTCGACGTCATCGATTACGTTGACTATGTAAATATGTCGACTCGTAAAACGTGCGCCGATGCGTCGTGCTCGCATGTCAGCCGGCGTATATGCGGAAGTAAGATGGCTGCTTGCGGTAAAAACAATGGAGGTAGGGGTGGGCGATGTATCGAGTATACTCTGTTCATGTAAATGTTTTAAGCCGTCTGCATTTAATTCTCCGGAGTTTTGCCTGTCACTCACTCCTGGTGCTGCTCACAGCGCGCAGCACACTGCCCCGCCCACCCAGAAAAATCCCCTGCGCGCATGTGTACTTTTTGTATCAAGTGAGGAGAGAAGTGGAGAGCGAGTTAATCAAAGATGGAGACAGATGGCTTGGTTCAGACGAAAAACAGCTGCGGTCACGCCGTCTCCCGTTTTCGTCAGCTGCTCCAAAATGTAACTTTATGGCAAATACTAAATAAACCGGAAAAGTCAGCGCTAGCTTACTGCAGCGTGTGGACACTTCCGGTTTTCAAAATAAGACGTGGGTGTTAAATGTAAATGTGTTAACGTTTATAAAAAAAAATTAAACGTTAAACGTTTATAAAAAAAAATTAAAATATGAGAATGGTTAAAATTTGATTTAAAAAAGTGTCAAGTATGCCAAGTATGATCCTGCACTGCTTCAATGCTCATATGTACATTATGACATATATTAAAAAATCATAAAAAAATATGACAAGTGTTAAAATGCTATAAAGAGTGTGTGTTGTGAAGGCAGCTATTTTTGGTGCATACATTTCATCTTGTTACTTTTGAAACAAAGGTTTTGTTTTTTAAGAGATGTGTTTGAATAAAATCTTGAAATATTAAGAAGACATGCTTTTGCTTTTTATTTAGGTAAATTCATTGTCATTAATCAAGTAATTAAAAACCATTGTTAGAATAATTGATAAAAAATAGTCGTTAGATTAATCGACTAATCGAAAAAATAATCGTTGGATTAATCGATAGAAAAATAATCGTTAGATGCAGCCCTAATATAGTGTGCGCTTTCAGGCACACTCAATAATAATAATAATAAGCGTGGTGGATAACATATAGTGTGCGCCTTGCACGAACACTCAATGATAGATGTATCCACTCCAGAACTGTCACAGTACTTGTTGATGCACTGACATGTCTTTTACCATGATTGTTTATAAGTTGCTCTGGATAAAAGCATCAGCTAAATGACTAAATGTAAATCAACAAAGCTGCCGAAGTTTCAAACTTTTATAAAGCAAGGTCAGTGCTATGAAATTGGTGTCTACATACAAGATTGAATGTTATATATAATTCCGACAGTTGCAGTTGTTTGTGTATAAAGAAAGAGATCAAGAAGTTAACGTTATATACTAAATATAGGCAAGTAGCCGCAAGCCTTTCAAAGTTTAAAGATTTAATCCGAACCACATTGTACCTATGAGAGCAAACAGTGTTTCTGACTTAAATCTGACCTTAAGAGTTGACATGACTCCAGTTGTCACCTGTAGCACAGCGTGAGCTGTGTCATAGCAGTCAAACATGGCCTCCTTATCCTCCTAAAGAAGGATGACAAAGAACAAAAACACCATGACAAACAGCTGAGGGGAAAGTCCTTCCCATGACGTGAATGCACACAAAGACACGCTTTCATACCTGCAGGTCTTTGTTGTAGGTGCTGGGCAGGCCCTTCAGTGTCATTATGAACCCTGCACACTGGAATACAAAGATGAGCTCAGTCAGGAAAATGGCAAGGAGCCATACAAATTACAAAAGAGTGTCAAAACACAGCTAGTCTGAACGTGTCTCTGCCTTTGAAAGCTCCATAAAGCTTTGACTTGTAACACTGAGGACTGATCCTGTAACAAAAAAACAATGACAGCTTTGAGGCACATGGTGCTGCTTTTCCGAGGACACCTTCAAGCAGATGGAAGAGCTGAAAAGTGTGCAAAAAATGCACCTCGTCATTATGTGTTTTATTGTGTGTGTGAGCTGTTGAGACATTACGTTAACCTTAGGTTTAATCTTTAGTCAGAGATCTTACCCTGCCAAAGACACGGCCTGCTTTACTCCTGATCAGTTCCAGACTGTCAGCATTCTTCTTCTGGGGCATCAGACTGCTGCCTGTGCTACACACACACATGCACACAGAAATATGAATAGAAGAAAACATATTCTATGTTATGTAAAGTCCTGCCATGTTAAATTTACTGTTCCTGAATAATATTCAAGTGCACAGACTATCAAGTCTTCACTTCACACTTCTTTCAGTTCTTACGTTTGAGTTTGAAATAAGATATGTGTGCGAGGCTCTACAGACAAATGGCAGACAGAGACAGCAGAGTGTTAGCGCAAGCTGTAAAGACAGTAACACAGAAACACAAACTGACCTGTAGGCATCAGAGAGTGCGATGAAGGAAAACTCTTTAGTGCTGTACAGCATCAGGTCCTCAGCCATCTTACTGAGATGAGTCAAACACAACGAAGCCCAGAACAAGAACTCAACTAAGGAAACACACACACCCACCCACACCCACACAATTAAACCTAGAGAAGACTTAGAGAAAGGGCTGTTTCATTTTAATTGTGTTGTATTGTTTGGATCTATTTAAGCAGCTGTCTGAGGTCTATAGTTTACATACCCACAAAGTCCCTTTGGCCAGTGGCATCCATGCTGTTTAGACTGATGTCATCGAAGCCCAATTCTACAGATTAATATTAGGAGAACTTACATAAATTCAGTTTTTATAGATGTCATAAATAAACAAGAAAGGTGTGATAAATATGCTCTCAAATACTGACAGAGGTCTGACCTTTCTGTAGCAGCTCCCTGTCAATGTCAAACGGGGTCCCAGCAATGGCGCCACTGTACATGACAAGAATCATTCTTATTAACTGATAATGTCTGTGGTTGAAAGTCAGCGACACTGAGTGTGTTTACAGTGTACCTGCCAAGAGGTAAAACATTAACTCTTTTCTTGATCTCCTGAAGTTGGTCCACATCTCTGCTCAGAGCAACAGCATGACTGAAAGTGTGGGTGGAAAAAGAGAAGCACAAGACTGACATGAACACATCATCCAATATGTAAAGAATCAGAATCAGAAGTATTGCTGATTCTGATGTAAAGGTGGGAGACACACCGTGTAAGTTTCACTTTATAAAAGGCCACCTTAGAATCCAGTGGCTCCATCTTATTGGCTGGGCTCTCTGCATGTGTGTGTAACCGGGAAACAGGACATCAATTTCTCTGAGGTTCAGAAAGACATGACAGGAGACAACACAGGGCAACTTTAGAAAAGCACAGTGACAGGTATCTGTGTCTGTGTGTGTGTGTGCCAGTGTGCTTGTCTCACGCTGCCGCCCGCTCCACCATGGTGGTTATCAGCTGTAGTGCATTGCCTGTCAAGGTTGAGATGGCATCTCGCAGCCACAGCCTCATGTCAGTCACAACCTGGTCAACACAAACACACACAGCACAGTCTCATGATACTTTAACAGCTAGTCTTTACACTAAAGTTATACACAGGCCGCAACTCCAAATATAAATTCAGTCATCACAGTTACACACACGGTGAAGACAAACCTGGTCGTTTCTGCTCCTGCCAGTGTGGAGCTTCCCCGCAGGGGCACCAATCAGCTCCTAAAAACAGGCAGCAAAAGGACTATAACATCTCCCATCACAGCCATCACCAAGCCTTCTAGGCTGAAGAACAGTATGTTTATAAGCTTAAACTGAAAGAAAGAAAGACACTAAAACTATGAGTACTATTGAGTTCATGGTTGAGTGCTTTCTAAATGCTCAGTGTGAAAAGAGCACAAGCGACAATGTCTTAGTCCATTTTTCTTTCATTTGTTTTTTAACAACCTTAAAGTAACTCAAACACAAGTGAATATTCCACTGGTTGAGGACTATTTTCAGCGGTGGAATAATAAACCTTTGGCATTCTAGTGAATTTTTAATGCAGCACGATGGTCTCAAAATAAACTATGTGATCTTAATGAATGAATATGTTGCCAATTTAACAGTGAGGCTCACTGGTGTGATTGTGACAGTTTCTGGTCAATAATGAGGGTCTGTGTCACATAGGGATTAGCTATATAGTTAAGAACTTACAGCAGCTCTAAAGCTAAACAGATATGACAGCAGGTTTGCAGGGCCATAATCTAAGAACCTATTATGCATTAATTAAAAGATTACAACCTATTTTCATAGTTTTGGCCATCATTCTCATTAGTAATTATAATATTATAATATTGCATTATAATACAAGCAGTCCATGACATGGATTGTCTGACTACTTGTGTTTCTTTCCTTGTCTGAAGTCAGTCAGTACAGTGCAGTGCATTACTGTTACAATGATATCATAACCAACAGAAATCATTTTCAAAACTAAAAACTCTGTTGAAATAAAACTCATGTCTGTCTGTCTCAGCTCAGACAAACATGTTAACTCAGCGGTTCTATGCTGCGTTTATCATCTCAGAAAGATTTCAAGGATCAGATTGTTTCTGTCTGCTACAAATCTGGATATTGTCATACATTTCTTCATAACTAGCCATCAGTAAAAACACCCTCTCGTCCCTCCTCTCACTCTTACAGACTGAGTTAATAAGGGCTACCTCCTCACCTTTAGCCTGCGCTCATTGGCAGTATGAATGTCTTCGTCTCCAGGTTTGATCACAAACACTCCTCTGGACCACTCTTCAGAAATCTGGAGGATGAGACAAAGACTATATCATATATATACATACTTTGCTATCATTAAACACATAAAGAGCTACTAAATAGCATATGGAGCTACTGAATTAAAGTGTGGCAACATGATCACCTGCACTGACACAGCAAAGCATCAGTGTAAAGAGCGCACCCTGCACACTGACCTGACTGTGAATGGAAGAATTACAGGAGCTGTTTGGCAGCTGACACCTGTCACATGCTGGTAGTATTGTTGAGCACACACAGCAGAACAGAGAGGAATTCTGCGACATGGCACATTTGACTCACACCTAACTGACAGTGACACACACACCCAAAATGCAGCAGGGGTTGCATCATTTCCTTGCATGTGTGAGACAAAGTGAGTGTGTGTGTGTGTGTGTGTGTGTGTGTGTGTGTGTGTGTGTGTACAGCATGTCTGTGGGTTCACCTGATCCAGTCCAGTCAAAATCTGGTTCATCTCATCCGTAGTGACCAGCTTGGCCTTTTCCAGAGCTTTCACATAAGCCTTGCTTCCTCGGATGTCAGCATCCCACATCCTCTGATCATAAGCCATGGATGCGTTGAACTTCTCCATGATGGGATCAGTGTCTCCCACGAAGCGGCCTCCCCACAGTTTAACTCCCTCCAGGGAAGAGACAGAGAGGCACTACAGTGAGCACACGGCTACCTTCATGTAAGCTACAACACATTCAGCAGGTCTAATACCATGCTGACCGTTGTCAGGGAACAGGAAGAGAGTGACAGTTTGCCTCAGCGTCCAGCTGGCCCTTAAAACAACAACACGTGGATGCCGCCGGACCCGGTAGTCGGGGTTCCTCATGCTAAACGTCAATCTTACCTCTGCATTGGCCATGTTTATCCACGGCGAGTGTCGGTGGTTCTGTCTGGTGAAACGAGGGACACCGACTGCCAACGGACACAATGCCGGAGCTTCTAGGCGTGAGGCTAGAACAAGGTACTTTCTACTGACAGAAAAGACGAAGAACCGTCTATGCCAGCATTAAAGATGGCTGTAGCACTTTAAAAGACGTCATTGAAGACGTTCGACGCTTCATTTCATATTTGCGTAATGCGTAAGGAGAAAATGTCGACGTCGACGACGACCAAGGTATATTTTATTATTCTGTTTCTGAACATAATGGACACAAGCTGAAACCAGAAACGAGTCGTTTTTTCGTTTTTGACAAAAAACGAAAAAACGAAAATTCGGCTCAATATCTCGTTTTCTGTTCCAATCACCAAAAACAAAATTTCCACTTCCATATTCCGTTTTAGTGGTGGGCGGGGCTCGTACGCTTCTTTGCCCGGTACTCTTCAAAATAAAAGTTCTTCCGTTTGACAAAGTTATTTCTTTATTAAAGGTTGACCAAACGTCCTCTTTTGGCCGGACATTTTTACGTCCTGCCTGGGGCTCCTGAGGATGTTTTTCTTTATAAGTTCATGAAAATGCTTGGTTTTCAATTGACTGGCGCTTTGCACAGACTGTCCTGTGTGTGGACCTGCGACGCGCACACTGGCTCAATTCGTGAGGCACATGCTGCTAACCTGTAGAGGCAGATGCCACTATCTGAGGCATAGACAAATATACATAGACGCCGCATTGAGCGCTGAATGGTACGTAACGGCGCCGCCATATTGGTCCTGGCTGAGTCGAGCAGTCAGAGAATAGGAGCAAACGGAGAAGATGCCTATTTCATGTGCTGCGTGGAATTGTACCAAGCGGTTTACAGTACAAAACAGATCTCTTGGTTTTACCTTTCACAGGTAAGAATGAAAGATTACTTTTGATTGTATTTGGCCATTATAAGGTCATTTTACAAACAGAATTTGCTGACTTTGTGTCTGATACTATGAAGTCATGCGCATAATATTGTGAATGCCCGCGGTGAAACCAAACAAGCAAGAACTCTTTCCTATTTAACTAAATTGGGCCGAAGTAACTACTCTGATCGATTGATCTGATTCTATGTAGGTTTCCCAAAGATAAAGAGCTGAGAAAGAAATGGGAAACAGCTGTCAGAAGGGAAGGCTTTTCTGCCAGTCCATCATCCGTGCTGTGCAGTGAGCATTTCAGACCGGAGGATTTTGACAGGACAGGTCAGACAGTCAGGATCAGAGCTGGAGCTGTTCCTTCAGTCTTCTGTTTCCCAGCTCATCTCCACAGGGTAGGTGATCACTATGCTGTACTAGGCTGCACTTTATTTTATTTTAGATTAGATTCAACTTTATTCTCATTGCACAAAGTACATAGACAACAAAATACAGTTTAGCATCTAACCAGAAGTGCAGAGTGTGTACAAATAAACAGGATATATATAGTGCAGATATAAATATGACTATGGGATACATACAGTTGAAACCAAAAGTTTACATACACTGTATAAAAAGACATTTTTTTTCCTCACTGTCTGACATGAAATCAGACAATAACTTTTCCTGTTTTAGCTCCGTTACGATTACCAAAATTATTTCTATTCGCTAAATGCCAGAATAATGAGAGAAGTAATAAAAAATAGTCTAAAAAAATCCTTCTCTCATATGTGTGTGTATGTGTGTATACATATATAATATGTGTGTGTATACATATATAATATGTGTGTGTCAGAGGTGGCTCCTTCAGTGAGGAGAGGGAGGAAGATCCTCCTTAAAAATTTTAAGAATAAAAAGTTGAAATTGTCTTGACCAATTTAATTAATTGCTGTCCTTGAATATTACTATTTTAATGCCAAAATACATATATAACATGTACATTGTATTCATTTATCTGGGTAAAATTACATGAGCACCCCCTATCGCTATTAGAAAATACTGCACGCGAATTGGATTGAATAGGAGCCGAAAGGAGGCAGACGGAGAATCTTCCTCCTCTGGGCTTCCATTCACTCCCATTCAAATAGTCTCCGGCACTGGCGGCTCGTGGCTGCCATAGCCTTCTATTGCGAGAGGAGGAAAAACCTCCTTTGGGCGGGTGGGACTAGCGAAGAGATCTGACAAGTGTCACAAAATATGAACCAATAGGCTGCAGTGCTATAGCACGATGAACCAATAAGCAACGTCTTTAGCTGCTTGGGGGGAGGGGTTATCTTATCAAACTTCAGTTGCTAGTAGCACTTCGGCAGTCGAGTCAGATCAGATGAGAACGGCATATGGCAAGCTTGAAGTGTATTGAATGACTTATGACTATATATTCAACGATATATAAATAGTTGTGAAATAATGTTATTGTTGTTCTTTTACTTGTTGACTGTTGCCAGTTGTTTGACACCGTGGAAATGATGTTATTGAATTATTCAGGAAAAAAAACTATTCTCGACTCAACCCGTGCGTAAAGATCCAGCAGGTGCGGTCGCATCGGGGCGTGGCCTTCATTACGCAAACCAAACATTCCTTCCTCCCTCACTTTTACAAACGCCAGCCGCCACTGGTGTGTGTATATAATGTGTGTGTGTGTATGTATGTGTGTGTGTGTGTGTGTTCATCAATATATATGTTCATCAATGTGAAATAAAACGATTAATCAAAATCAGTTAAATCTAAACGTTAGTGCTCTTTATTCAGAAAACCCTCATGTCACATCTACATTTCAGGATCTGGTTATTATAGACACAGATTAAATGTTAAATATAAATATTTCAATATTTATCATCACAGTAACAGTGTTACACACATTAATAGCTGTTAATATTCAGCATTAGAAAAATACATACGTTGGTTTGGTGCTTACATAAGGAGTAAACATTTATAATCATCACTTTAAAAGTTACATACGTTGTTTTTTTGGTGCCTGTTTATTTCCCCGATATATTAGTGTGTGTGTGAATGGGTGTATAAGAGGCATGAACCTAAAGAACTTTGTAGAAAGGCGCTTTATGAAGTTCAGTCCATTTCCGTGTATTAGTTTACCGGCAGACCTGCCAGGTCCAATATGGCGGCGCCGTTTACGTATCGCGACCAACGACCAACCCGCTCAATGCGGCGTCTATGTATATATGTCTATGATCTGAGGCTTTGATTAATCTCTCAACTGCTGCCGCTGTGTGTGTGCGCGTGCGCGTGTGCGTGCGTGTGCGGTGTAATCTGGGTATGTGCAGCATATGTGTAACATTAGGCCAGGGCACCAGGGGGCGGTCTTACAGGGGAACCTCAGGTTATGTTTTTGTTACAGAGCCACAGGTCAAAGTTCATGTGAAATGTGGAAGTAAAGACCCAACATGAAATCCGTCTCAGCATCTTTATTAAATAGATAAAGAACCTAACTCGACAGCGTGCGTGTGTGTGCTGCTGTTGTGGTTATTTGTTTTTATTTTTAAAAAACAGTCATTGTTGTATTGTACTCTATGGAAGTAACATTTCTTTTACGTGAGTTCCGCATTAATTTGGGAGGTTTTCTTAAATAATTCCTCCTCACCTCACCTGCTGCTGTGCGTGTGTATGTGTGTGACGTAGGCAACTAAATAAAGTGTGTAACACATTGTTAATTTAGAAGAATAAATATTTGAATGGTTGCTAGATTTGTGTTTTTCCTGACACTTTGGAGAATGGAATGTTTAACCCGAAATAAAAAGTTCATTCAAAAGTGCAATTATTTGTATTGCTTGCTGGGTCTTAATTCATCTATAAAAACTAAAAATTACCATCAAAAGTGTTGAGAAACAACACCTGTCATAGGATATGACACTTTATGACATAAGATTTCACGTTGAGTCTTCACCATAGACATATATACATAGACGCCGCATTGAGCGCTGAATGGTACGTAACGGCGCCGCCATATTGGACCTGGCTGAGTCGAGCGGTCGGCGAATAGGAGCAAACGGAGAAGATGCCTATTTCATGTTCTGCGTGGAATTGTACCAAGCGGTTTACATCACAAAACAGATCTCTTGGTATTACCTTTCACAGGTAAGAATGAAAGATTACTTTTGATTGTATTTGGCCATTATAACGTCATTTTACGAACAGAATTTGCTGACTTTGTGTCTGATACTATGAAGTCATGCGCATAATATTGTCCCGCGGTGAAACCAAACAAGCAAGAACTCTTTCCTATTTAACTAAATTGGGCCGAAGTAAATACTCTGATCGATTGATCTGATTCTATGTAGGTTTCCCAAAGATAAAGAGCTGAGAAAGAAATGGGAAACAGCTGTCAGAAGGGAAGGCTTTTCTGCCAGTCCATCATCCGTGCTCTGCAGTGAGCATTTCAGACCGGAGGATTTGGACAGGACAGGTCAGACAGTCAGGATCAGAGCTGGAGCTGTTCCTTCAGTCTTCTGTTTCCCAGCTCATCTCCACAGGGTAGGTGATCACTATGCTGTACTAGGCTGCACTTTATTTTATTTTAGATTAGATTCAACTTTATTCTCATTGCACAAAGTACATAGACAACAAAATACAGTTTAGCATCTAACCAGAAGTGCAGAGTGTGTACAAATGAACAGGATATATATAGTGCAGATATAAATATGACTATGGGATACATACAGTTGAAACCAAAAGTTTACATACACTGTATAAAAAGACATTTTTTTCCCTCACTGTCTGACATGAAATCAGACAATAACTTTTCCTGTTTTAGCTCCGTTACGATTACCAAAATTATTTCTATTCGCTAAATGCCAGAATAAGAGAGAAGTAATAAAAAATAGTCTAAAAAAAATCCTTCTCTCATATGTGTGTGTATGTGTGTATAATATGTGTGTGTATACATATATAATATGTGTGTGTATACAATGTGTGTGTGTGTATGTATGTGTGTGTTCATCAATATATATGTTCATCAATGTGAAATAAAACGATTAATCAAAATCAGTTAAATCTAAACGTTAGTGCTCTTTATTCAGAAACCCTCATGTCACATCTACATTTCAGGATCTGGTTATTATAGACACAGATTAAATGTTAAATATAAATATTTCAATATTTATCATCACAGTAACAGTGTTACACACATTAGTAGCTGTAAACACTCAGCATTATAAAAATACATACGTTGGTTTGGTGCTTACATAAGGAGTAAACATTTATAATCATCACTTTAAAAGTTACATACGTTGTTTTTTTGGTGCCTGTTTGTTTCCCAGATATATTAGTGTGTGTGTGAATGGGTGTATAAGAGACATTAACTTAAAGAACTTTGTAGAAAGGCGCTTTATGAAGTTCAGTCCATTTCCGTGTATTAGTTTACCGGCAGACCTTCCAGGTCCAATATGGCGGCGCCATTTACGTATCGCGACCAACGACCAACCCGCTCAATGCGGCGTCTATGTATACAGTATATGTCTATGGTCTTCACTGCCACATTTCACATGAACTTTGACCCGTGGCTCTGTAACAAAAACATAACCTGAGGTTCCCCTGTAAGACCGCCCCCTGGTGTCCTGGCCTAATGCTACACATATGCTGCAGGGACCAAGATTACACTACACACGCACGCACGCACTCGCGCACACACAGCGGCAGCAGTTGAGAGATTAATCAATGCCTCAGATACTGGCATCTGCCTCTACAGGTTAGCGGCATGTGCCTCTGATAGCGGCATCTAGTAGTGGCATTTCCGGAAAATGCCACTACTAGATGCCAATGCCACGAATTGAGCCAGTGTGCTTGTCGCAGGTCCACACACAGGACAGTCTGTGCAAAGCGAGTCTATTAAAACTGGACATTTTCATGAATTTATAAAGAAAAAAATCCTCAGGAGCCCCAGACAGGACCTAAAAATGTCAGGCCAAAAGAGGACGTTTGGTCACCCAAGAACTAACTTTGTCAAACGGAAGAACTTTTATTTTGAAGAGTACCGGGCAAAGAAGCGTACGAACCCCGCCCACCACTAAAACGGAAAGTGGAAGTGGAAATTTTGTTTTTGGTGATTGGAACAGAAAAACGAGAAATTGAGCCGAATTTTCGTTTTTTTGTCAAAAACGAAAAAACGAAAAAAGGCTTGTTTCTGGTTTTCAGCTTGTGTCCATTATTACCAGAAACAGAATAATAAAAAGTACCTTGGTCTATAAAAACTAAAAATGAACATAAAAAGTGTTGAGAAACAACACCTGTCATATGATATGACACTTTATGACATATGGTGTCCTGGCCTAATGCTACACATACGCTGCACGTACCCAGATTACACCACACACGCACACACACACCCACGCGTGCGCACACACAGCGGCAGCAGTTGAGAGATTAATCAATGCCTCAGATAGTATGGGGATAATTTTGTCTCAAAAAGATTTGAATGCGTACAATATGATTTGAATGCGTACAATATAATTTGTATACATATGCATACATTTATAAATATCCAAATACAAAATACAAATATAAAAATGTGACATACAAATAAATAAACGAATTTGTATAAATAAATGTGGATTTGTAAATATATTTTCGAGATTTGAAAATAAATGTCCTTGACTTTGTGTGTGGAGTCAGCATTTGTGGATCCATTTTTTGCTTTTGTGGATCCATTTTTTGCTTTTCTCGCGATGACGTAATTTTGAGACATTCCTACCGCTCACCCGATTCACAAATAAATGCCACCAGATTTGAATACAAATAGCGGTACACCCTTCACCGAACATCCAGCAGATGGCAGTGTTGTGCAACTAGGCAGACCAAGGTACTTTTTATTATTCTGTTTCTGGACATAATGGAGAGAAGCTGAAACCAGAAACGAGTGTTTTTTTCGTTTTTTCGTTTTTGATAAACGAAAAAATGCATCTGCCTCTACAGGTTAGCGGCATGTGCCTCAGATAGTGGTATTTAGTAGTGGCATTTCCAGGAAATGAACCTATAAAGAAAAAAATCCTTAGGAGCCCCAGGCAGGACGTAAAAATGTCCGGCCAAAAGAGGACGTTTGGTCCCTCTTTAATAAAGAAATAACTTTGTCAAACGGAAGAACTTTTATTTTGAAAACGAGAAATTGAAACGAAAAAACGAAAAAAACACTCGTTTCTGGTTTCAGCTTCTCTCCATTATGTCTAGAAACAGAATAATAAAAAGTACCTTGGTCTGCACCGTTGCACAACACTGCCATCTGATGGATGTTCGGTGAAGGGTGTACCGCTATTTGTATTCAAATCTGGTGGCATTTATTTGTGAATCGTGGTGAGCGGTAGGAATGTCTCAAAATTACGTCATTGCGAGAAAAGCAAAAAATGGATCCACAAAAGCAAAAAATGGATCCACAAATGCTGACTCCACACACAAAGTCAAGGACATTTATTTTCAAATCTCGAAAATATATTTACAAATCCACATTTATTTATACAAATTCGTTTATTTATTTGTATGTCACATTTTTATATTTGTATTTTGTATTTGGATATCTATAAATGTATACAAATCATATTGTACGCATTCAAATCATATTGTACGCATTCAAATCATATTGTACGCATTCAAATCTTTTTGAGACAAAATTATCCCCATACAGATAGTGGCATCTGCCTCTACAGGTTAGCGGCATGTGCCTCAGATAGTGGCATCTAGTAGTGGCATTTCAGGGAAATGCCACTACCAGGTATTGTGTTGATCGCCTGCCTACTCTTACTGCCACCTGTGAGGGGGGGCAGAAAGGCATGCAGACATAGGGAGAGAGAGAGAGACAGACAGATGTAGAGAGGGAGACAGAGAGAGAGAGAGGGGAAGGTAGACAGAGGCATTGAAGGAGAGAGAGAGAAAGAGAACTGGGAGGGAGAACTCCCTGGTGCAGACGTCATCTCCTTCTCCTGGTCTTGCACCTTGGGATTAGCAGCCTGTCGCTGAACAAGCTTCTTTATTCTAGTATCATATCGACAGCAATATAATAATATACACCACAGCCTTGTAAATTCAGACAATAATCTGGCATCAATCTGAGCATACAACATTTAACTTTTCAATCTACCCCGTATTGAAAAAAAGGGTATAGAATTAGCAACAGAATATATTCACAACAAAAATCATATAGTGTCTATAGAGGTACATAGTGGGCCTAAAGGGACATTTAAAAAGTGCTATGCAAACCTTGGATCATGTGTGCATTCCAGGACTGAACCATCCGGTCAAGTCCAATCTGAGCTACCTGACAGGTCAGCGTGGACACACAATACCGTGTCAAGTTGTCCTCCATGTCAAGCACCTCCTGATCTGCAAGGTGGGTGAGTGCCCTTTTCAGTGGGTAGTTTACCCTGTTGTTGACCTCTGGCCACATCCTTTCAATGATATCATTCTATCATTTCAAAAGAGTAAAAACAAAATTAATTCCAATACTGACAATTACTATGTGTGATAGTAATCACTGAATAAAAATAAATTTTCTGTTACAACAAAGATCAAGAACCCAATTACTTTAATTTTCCATGCATGGGAAGTAGGATTTCCACAGAATAAGAAGAAGATGAAGAAGAAGAAAAAGAAGAAGAACAACAACAACAACAACAAGAAAACCGGAGATAACAATAGAGTCCTGGCAACTTATACTGCCTGGACCCTAATAATCAATAACCATTACAAATTAGTCATTTTCTTCCTGAAATTTGGCTTTGATTTTTATATCTATTTTTGCATGAGCTTGACAAATAATGTATGTCTTTGACTGGTGAGGAAATAGCTATCAGTCTTCCAGGGAAGAACAGTTTACTTGAGTTTTTGGATCTCCATTGGCAGCAACAATGAAGCTATTCTTATTGGGGTCTGACCATACCATAGTGCTATGACAGAGACATCAGTATTATCAGCTAGCAGCTCAGTGATTAATGGAAAGAAGACAATAAGCCAACTCACCTGTGTTGATGATGTTTGCAGGTATGGCTGCCTTTCTGTGTTGTTTCTGTAGCCTGCTAATTTCTCCTGCATGAAAAGAGTCAAGAAACTCTTACTGTACTGTAGGACAGCACTTCTGCAAAACAGGAAGACACAAGTGTTATGGTTAACACCATTTCATATTTTCACTTACATCAGTATTGCTGAAGTCAATTCAGTCTTGGATAATGTGGTGATTTGGTTAATCATTTACTTTTAAATGGTTATGAACCAGTTTCTGTTTAATGCTGATACTTATGTATAACGTGCACCAGCAAACAAGCATCCATGAGAGATCAGTTATTTCTGCATAGTTAAGGTAAAGCGCCATAGAGATTGAACTGAACACGGATGAGCGTGGGATCAGAGAACAAGAGAGACAATGATCAAAATATTTTCTGATGATTTCATGTTCTAAATAAACAAGTCCAAAGTATTGCACAGTCCTGTGGGAAGCTGCTGCAGTGAATGCAGTCCAACATTTAACAGCATGCGGCAGAAGTACTTAAACAATATCTACTGTTTGCAACTATATTATGGAACATAGAGCACAGAGTTACCTGTAGACCTCTTGATATATTGTCAGGTTGTTTTTCACAGGCATAGTGGAATGGAATGGAATTTTACTGGAGAAACCATCAACGGAAAGAACATGGGTCACCCCGAACATCACCAGCTTCTCGTTCTGGTCTATGTGAAGTTTGTGGCCCGTGTACTCGGCACTGTATGGCACTGGATTTAAGTTCCTTGAGCTCTGAGTAATTAAGAAAAAAAGAAAAAAAGTTGGGCATTTTCACAATGACCTACAATACAACAATCATATTAGTGTTTCCTAAAACCTACTTGATGACGATCTGCATGGTATGGCAGGTTTATATTTCTGAGGATCCCACCAACACGGCCCTCTGATGCTTTGATCCCCTTTGAGGACAGGTAGCCATGCATCATTCTTCTACCGTATGATGGTCCAGTCTGAAATTGAAGAGGAACATACATTTATCTTTTTTGTTTTCCTATTACAAACAATTATAATAAACACATTACCGTCTTGTTAAGTGCTCAATCAGCTCCCAGGTGTCCCAAAAGAATATAGTATTCATTAAAACCCTCTGGACCTGACAGGATCTCATTTTTGTGTGTGTGCGCATGCGGCAGCAGTTGAGAGATTAATCAATGCCTCAGATAGTGGCATCTGCCTCTACAGGTTAGCAGCATGTGCCTCAGATAGTGGCATCTAGTAGTGGCATTTCCGGGACAGCCTGTGCAAAGCGCTAGTCAATTGAAAACCGGACATTTTCATGAACTTATAAAGAAAAAAATCCTCAGGACCCCCAGACAGGACGTAGAAATGTCCGGCCAAAACAGTACGTTTGGTCACCCTTTGATAAAGAAATAACTTGTCAAACGGAAGAATTTTTATTTTGAAGAGTACCGGGCAAAGAAGCGTACAAGCCCCGCCCACCACTTAAACGGAATATGGAAGTGGAAATTTTGTTTTTGGTGATTGGAACAGAAAACGGGTTAGGATGGTTGGGATGAAGGTGGTGGCACAGGAGGTGGCACAGTTCTTTTGAAAAGTCGTTTGAATCTTTTCCATAAAGAAGGCTTTTTGGGTCTGTTCAAAATCGCAGCCACCTGTTTCTCAAGACCGTTGTGTTTGTCCTGATTTTCAGCTTTGCTGGTGCCCTGCTCAATGGCCTGTTGTTGTTCTGTAATACTTTTTAACAGATGGCTGCCTTTTGCTCCTCCCACTCAAGTGCCTTCTGTTTTAGACCCTCACCTGCTACCAGTGCAGCCACCAGTTTGGAGTTGTCTTCATTCTGATTGACAGTACTGTCATTCAGAAGATTTCTGGTGGTTTCATCTTTGTGGACCTCTTGTTGTTCAGTCACACTTGTCAGGAGACTGCACTTTTCTTCTCTCTCCTCCCACTGTTTTGTGTGCTCCTTATCTTCTTTACCCGAGTTCTGACTTTTGTCTTCCATGAAGTCGATCTCAGGGACTGCTATCATCTTTACCCCGGTCTTCTGAAAGAAAGCCTCAACTGGATTGGTGGCTTCTGATATTGGAGCCTGCTGTGGGGTATTGCTGGCCTGGGGGACATGTGTGCTGATGTCATCAACAATCACATCTAACTCTGGTTCTTCTGGAATTAAAGCTAACTGTGAGCCTGTGCGCCAAAGCGTACATAGTCTGTAGTGTACTATGTGTGGCCGCCGGTGCTTTGATCCAGTGATCTTCTTGATGTTCAAGGCTTTTGCAGCCTGGTGTGTTTTTTCTGGAGCCACCACACACTTCTCAGCTGTAAGCCGGGGAAAGTCAATCTCATCGATCTCCAGGGAATGAATTGTCTCTTTAGTTTTGGTGGATTTCAGGCCAAGGATTTTCTTTAGGAGGCTGAGGCTGTTTGTGTACTTTTTTAGGAACCACAGTTTTCTTGGGGCGGGCAGCTACCCGTGATGACTGTGATGTTATAGCAGGCTGTGGTATTTGACTACTGAGTAGGGGAACATCAGCCTAGGGCTGCACGATATGGCCTGTAACCAATATCTCGATATTTTTAAGCTATTTCGCGATACACGATATATATCTCGATATTTTTTATGTTGTTTTGTATTGTTTTTGTATTTTTTTTGTTATTTCTAATAAATAATGTCATTATTACCTTGATAGATTTGTAATCGCTCTGAATCAATGTAGAACAGTAGATTTACACTTGCTGTATGAGACACACCTCTTTTTATAGCATTTTAACACTTGTCATATTTTTTATGAATTTTTAATATATTTCATGTACATATGAGCTTTAAAGTAGTGCAGGATCATACTTGGCGTATGAGACACACAATCAAATTTTAACCATTATTCATATTTTATAAATAAACGTTTAATACATTTAACACCCACGTCTTATTTTGGAAAGCGGAAGTGTCCACACGCTGCAGTAAGCTAGCGCTGACTTTCCCGGTTTTCTCAAAGTATTTGACATAAAGTCGGCAATAAGGGCGCACGTGAAAATACTGGAGCAGCTGACGTGACCACGCGAAAACGAGAGACGGCTGGCGTGACCGCAGTTGTTTTTCTTCGGAACCAAGTCGTCCGTCTCCATCTTTGATTAACTCGCTTTTCACCTCTCTCCTCACTTGATACAGAAAGTACGCATGCGCGCAGGGGATTTTTCTGGGTGGGCGGGGCAGTGTGCTGCGTGCTGTGAGCAGCAGGAGTGAGTGACAGGCGAAACTCCGGAGAACTAAATCCCGACGGCTTAAAACATTTACATGACAAGTACTCGATGGTCGCTAAAAGTTCCTACTTAGCGAAGCCATGAGCTTGACAAACATCCACGTATTTTTAAGTGAAACAAATTAAATACTAACTTATTAATATGAACTGTCCACCTGTAAATAACCTCCTTTTATCAAAATTAACAACAATCTTTTTTCACATGTTAACTTAAATTATTATTCAAACACTTATCAACAAAAAACGGCATTCAGGCTCCTACAGTCGCGATATAGTCATTTCATACATCTCACAGAGAACAAGCCGCGATATATCGAGTATATTCGATATATCACCCACCCCTACATCAGCCTCATTAGTCTTCCTGCAATGCTTTTGGAGCATGGCTGCACGTGCAGTCCATGGGTTTACACGTGGTGGTGGAGCCAGTTGTGAATCAAGGTGTTGTTTTCTAGCTGCCTTTAAAAGTGGAATGGGAAGCCCCACCAGTCCATTAACAAAAGTAACTTCTCGGGATCCATCAGCATTGCACAGTTCCTCAAAATACTTTTGCACTTTAGCAGGAATCCCACTATCCTGTTGCTGATTCGGGGTCACATCCATCTGTGGTTTGTCAGAGACCACAGCGACAAGTGATTCTTTGGGAATCACAGCAACTTGTAGTTCCTTCGGGGTCACATCTATTTTTGCTTTGTCAGAGACCACAGCCACAGTGATTCTTTGGGAATCATGGCAACTTGTGGTTCATTCGGGTTTATTCACATCGATGTGTGGTTTTTCAGGGGCAACAGCTACTTGTTGTTCCTCAGAGTTCACATGTAACTGTGACTCTTCAGTAGTGAGAGTTACCTGTGGCTTTTCAGATACTGGTTCTGATTCCACAGATATCTCACTTTTAGCTGTCTGCTTCATTTCACGGTTCAAGTCTGCAGACTTGTTCCGCACAACACAGACAGGAGGATTTTTAATAAAGACATCGCCTCTACCTCTGTTGTTGGTAATCCGCTTATTCCTGCCTTTCTTGCCTTGTTTGCTTTTTCCACTTGTCTCCATTGTGAAAATGTGCAGGTGTGTCGTTCAGATGTACTTATTGACTTGTGTACTTGACCGTATTGACTCTGTTTGACTGTGTCTAAACTGGGTCTGATCCTGTTGGACTCTGTCTGCCTATATATACTCTGTTGTGCTTTGAAGTAAAAGTGCTGTCATGTGTGCTTTGATGTTCTAGAACTAATTGAGTGTGCGTGCAAGGCGCATATATGTTATCCACCGCGCTTATTCTTGCCCTTTGGGCACCCACACCACTAATGTTATCCTACATCTTTATTGAGTGTGCGTGCAAGGCGGAAACTATATGTTATCCACCGTGCCCAAAGGGCTCCCACACTATTGTTATCCTGTTTCTTTATTATTGAGTGTGCCTGAAAGCGCACACTATATGTTATCCACCGCGCTTATTGATGTGGGTGCCTGAAGGGCTCCCACACTATTGTTATCCTACATCTTTATTATTATTGGTGTGGGTGCCTGAAGGGCTCCCACACTATTGTTATCCTACATCTTTATTATTATTATTATTATTGGTGTGGGTGCCTGAAGGGCTCCCACACTATTGTTATCTTACATCTTTATTATTGGTGTGGGTGCCTGAAGGGCTCCCACACTATTGTTATCCTACATCTTTATTATTATTATTATTGGTGTGGGTGCCTGAAGGGCTCCCACACTATTGTTATCGTACATCTTTATTATTATTATTATTATTTTTCTTCTTCCGTACGTTTTTTGGCCTCTAACTACTCCTACAAATTTTGTCCCACAAAAATAAAAATTATACCACTAGATTCAGCTCATTCATGCCACAGCTGCTATTACTTTTCTACATTCTACTATTAATATTCTACAAATTATTAAACTTTTTCTGCAAATAATTTTCTATTTAAAATGCATTACACAAACTTCAAATCATTCTACAAAACTTCTACAAACATTCTACAATTTCACCAACTTGTAATACTACTACAGACTTCATTCAAATTTCAAATTCTACACAAACTCTTCAACTATTAAACTCGTATTTAACATTTTTCAAAATCTTTTACCGTTTTTAAACTATCAAGGCTCAAAGTTTAGCAGGTTTTTAGTCAAATTTCTGGGTTTATAATGGGTGTGTATGTGGTTTCCTAGAGTGATGACATCATCAGCTAGAGTGAGGAGCAGGGAGAAAAATCACTGAAAAAATAAAACGTATTTCACTACCGTGGGCTCAAATGCCAACCCGTTCTCATTCCCAACGCGTAAAATACCTACGCTTTGTCACGCCCCCTGGCGTGTGATACACACGCAAAAGGTACCCTTCCGAGTGTGTATCACACGCTCTGGGTTGTCCATTGACTCCAGTATAATCCGTTTGCGCTGGTAAGAGACACTCGGAGCAGAGCTCCAGCTGTCCATTCACTCCAATAATAACCCGACCACAGCGATACATGACGCTGCAAGCTACAATCTGATTGGACAACCGAGGACCCTCTGCCCGGAATTGTTTTTCTCACTATGTTAAAGATTTCTTTTATTGAAATCATCAACGTTTCTCAGCACAAACACGCCAAAGTGTCACTGATAATTCAACAATAAAATAGCTTCATGTTGTGGCCCTCGGTATGTTTTTTTTCCTCCTTCTAGCCTGAGAAATAAACTTTTATTCCTATGTTTTGGGTGGCGGAAAGGCCTACACTACCCAGAATGCTCGACCACTGACGATTTGCGAGCTACAATCTGATTGGACAACCGAGGACCCTCTGCCCGGAAGTGTTTTTCTCACTATGTCAAGGATTTCTTTTATTAAAATCATCAACGTTTCTCAGCACAAACACGCCAAAGTGTCACTCATAATTCAACAATAAAATAGCTTCATGTTGTGGCCCTCGGTATGTTTTTTTTCTCCTTCTAGCCTGAGAAATAAACTTTTATTCCTATGTTTTGGATAGCGGAAAGGCCTACACTACCCAGAATGCTCGACCACCGACGATTTGTCACGTCCCTTCACGTAATGCATCTTGGGAGTCGTAGTAAACCTATGTTTCAAGATTTTCTCATCGTGACACGAGCCAGATCCCAGCCAAGTAAGTTGTAATAAACTCTGCGGGTAATTTGCATGTTGACAGAACTATTAATCAGTTATAAAATATTTTCAGAGAGCAGTCTGTGTACCAAGAGAACTACCTCTGCAACAGTTTTTTTTTCTTTTATAATGTATTCGCATGTGAAAGACACTAGCTAACGTTAGTACTAGTTTATATTAGCATTGTAGTTTTAAAGCAGTCTTTAACAGGGGAGAGCATGGCCCGGCCACCTTAAAGCAATACAAATATTCAGATTTACTAAGCAGTAAATTTGTATTTTAATAAGGTTAATAACTACTACTTTGTACATTATTTATTATCACCCATGCTGTCATTTTAACACACATAATTACCTGTTATATTTGTTATTTCTTTGCTCAGAAATCCTTCTTGTAATCATCTCACAAAAACAGACCTGAAATAATCCTTACATGTTTTATTTTCATTTGCAGAAATGACAAAGCCAAAAACCAAACTGTGCCCTTCCTGTCAGGCTTCAAACACACTCAACAGGAAGACCTGCATTGGATGCCTAGGCAGCCTTGTAACAAAGGCAAACTTAAAACAAAAACAAGAAGAGCTGAAAAATGGCAAATGGGCTGCATCAGTTAAAAAAAACAGAAATTCCAGCAAGATTCTTAATTCTGCCCAGCTGTCAGTAAGTTTCATAGTTCTGATTTAACAAGTGGTTGGCTTACCAGACAATTATATATTCATCACAGTTTTCAATGTTTTCTTGTACATCATGAAGTAAAAACTAACAAGACAGGTATATACACATAAAATATTTATTTATAAAAGAGCATAAATAAAAAAGGTATTCACATCAGAATAGCATCATCACACTAAAGCCATCAAACTAGAAAAAACTTTCTATTAACTATAACTTTCTATTTAACTTCAGCTACTTCTGATTTGTATTTTAATGACCATTAACTTAAAGAGACAACATTTCAAGAGGGATTGTGACCAGAAATTTACAGATTTGGTCACCATAATTCCTTTATAACTATGTACAACAACATAACAACAAAGATGTGAAGCTTAAAAGTTTGTTATGCAATTGCAATTTGATTACATAAAACTTCACTTGTTCGTGATTTGTAAATTCCTGAGATACATTTCTGGCCATTCTTAACCTTGTATCAGATCAAAGCTAAGAAAAAACGATTTAACGTTATTTTTGTTGTTGCACCTCTGGAGTTGGTGTTAATCGGCCTGGCCTATACATGCCAACACTGTAAACCACTCCCCTGTAATGATAATCTGTCAAACCAAAATGGCTGCATAGATTTTTCTTTGTTGTTCTTGCAGGTTTCAAAACTGCATGCCCTGGGCTACCAGCCCATTCTCTTTATTGGAGAGTATGACCGTAAGGGCCACATTGTGGGGGATCTCATCAGCCACCTTGAGCCAGCTGGAGGCATCGCAAAGGAGATCCTCATGAAGATGAGGAAGCTGTATGAACACCTGCTGAGAAGTAAGATGTCCTTTGTCCATTATCTGTAACCATTAATCCTTATCAGGTAGCCTATCCCAGCTGACTTTGGGTGAGAGTCAGGGTACACCCTAGAGAACTCTGCAGTTCATCATGGGGCATACAACATAGAGACATAGACATAGAGACAAACAACCACTCACACCTACGGACAGTTTAGAGTCACCAGTTAACCTGTTCTATTCTTTTATTCAGCCAAGGTTCAAATGAAAATAATGTTTTATATACTGTACTATACTAAAAAATGTAATTATAATAAGTGTAATAACACCATACCTGATAATTCTCTCCAAGACTTTCTAGTATAATAAATACAAATGTAAACATGTTATCAATATGAACAAGATTCTCATAAGAGCATACCTGATTACCTCCCTGAAGTGGTTAGCATCAGCCTTGTACAAAACTATATGTCACAGTACTAGGTTGATGTGTCTTATGCTATGCGCTACAAAGTCAGGGAAGCAGTGTCATCATAGGATTTAAGTTATTAGCTATCTGGAATTATACTCACACTCAATAATGTACAATGTAAAAAAAAGCACTGAATCTCACACTACTTGTACTTATTGATTTGGGTCAGTGGGGGTGTCAGATGACTTATTTTATCCCAATATTTACAAGTTGTAACTTTGGTTAAAAAAAATCTTAAGACATGCAAAAGATTTCTCATTTTATGTTTATGTGTACTGTACAACCCTTTTTAATGAATATTTCATATTTAAAATTTTGCAGAATTACAAGCACCACCTGAACAAGCAGCTAAAAATGGGACACCAGCAGCTGGACCATCCTCTGATGCTGGACCAGTCCCAGAGACTGGGGTTCTAAATGATGAATATGTTCTTCATTTAGAACCTGTACCAGCATCTTCCCTCTATCAGCCTCCTGCATCCTCCTCTCTGTCTCCGCTTCCTCCTGCATCCTCCTCTCTGTCTCCGCTTCCTCCTGCATCCTCCTCTCTGTCTCCGCTTCCTCCTGCATCCTCCTGTCTGTCTCCGCTTCCTCCTGCATCCTCCTCTCTGTCTCCGCTTCCTCCTACATCCTCCTCTCTGTCTCCGCTTCCTCCTGCATCCTCCTCTCTGTCTCCGCTTCCTCCTGCATCCTCCTCTCTGTCTCCGCTTCCTCCTGCATCCTCCTGTCTGTCTCCGCTTCCTCCTGCATCCTCCTCTCTGTCTCCGCTTCCTCCTGCATCCTCCTCTCTGTCTATGCTTCCTCCTGCATCCTCCTCTCTGTCTATGCTTCCTCCTGCATCCTCCTCTCTGTCTCCGCTTCCTCCTGCATCCTCCTCTCTGTCTCCGCTTCCTCCTGCATCCTCCTCTCTGTCTCTGCGTCCACCTGCATCCTTCTCTCCATCTCCACTTCCTGCACCTCCCTCAATTTCTACTGTATACACCCGTACACACCCGCAGCCATCTTCAGGGTCAGATGTCCCACCCAAAAAACGGAAAATGAAAGGTTAGATTTACGTTATGGTACTTTAAATGTGCAAAACCCATGACAGGTTTGTTATGGTTTGATGAGATTTTTTTTCTTTTTTTTATTATTTTGTACAATTTTACAGACCTCATGTAATATTTAATTTGTCTTTTTTCAGAATGCAGAAAACACCGCACCCAGAAGGTTTTCCCGTATGAAGGGATTGTTGACAGGAGAGTCGTAAATGTAAGCAATTTCCTCCTTATTCCTCTATAAATATTATTGCGAAATAACATGTACACAGGTTAACATTTTAAAACAACAGACATGGGTACACATTTATCAAGTGTTATTTTTTATATTGAAGTCATTGATTTTTTTAAATACCATTATCACTTTTGTACACAGTGTATTCTGTATGCCAAAAATAAGGTGAAGAAATTGTCCTGTGACACTGCTTGAGTCAGGATTTTTTTTACATGTCCATTTAAAAAGCAATGATGGCAGGGCTCAACGATAACTTTAAATAGTGGTTGTAAGGCTGAGAACCAGGCATCAGCTTTTAGTTGCCAAAACAGAAAATATGGTTTACATTTTGATTGACCTTATATATTATATTTAATTAGAACACTGTTACAAGTTCAAGTTCAGTTTAATTGTCATATACAGTATAATACTGCTACATCCATAGTAAAATGTATTTATTTAAGCTCTAACAATTTGTTCAGTTAAAATAGTGTAAAAATGGATAGTTGTAAAGATTTGACAACATAATAAATAAGTATTAAGGAAGTAATTTAGGTAAGTACAACTAGAAGTAAATCATGATGCTAATAAGAAAAAAATAATTCAGTAAGAAAGGTAAAGGTGCGATCTTTTCATTGTCTGTTCTGGTCTATTTAGTTTCACCTGTGTCTTGTTATTCTGCCTGACTTGTTTATTTAGTCTGTGTGTTCCTCGGTTTTTGTATCACTCCTTCTTAATTCCATATTTAAAGTTCCAGCCATTCCTCATATTTTTTTCCTGGTTTTGAATGCTACTTGGTGTTCTTGGACCTTGTCTGTTTAATTGACTTTGAATTTAGCCTGCCCCTATGTGGATTGCTTCTTTGGACTTCCCAGTTTTAACCTGTGCCTGCCTGACTATCCATGAGCCTTTGCACTTGATTGATCTACACTAATTCAGCCACTGAATCTGCATTTGGCTCCAATTCTTCATGTTCCTGGGAAATAGGAACATATTACCTGATACTACCTGGTCTTGCTGCCTTCCTGATGTTTACGTTCTTTAAAGTCCTCCTGACATCATGCTCAGAAAGAGTGATAGATGTGGAGGTGCTAAATAAATGTGGCTTAGCTCACTTGCACTTGATGCTGGCAGTAGTATTGTAGTGGTTGTTAGGTTTTTGGAAACTAATTGTATAATATATTGAGCTATTCAATAGTACAAAAATGTCTAACAGCTCCTTTATATATGCAACTTGCATTTCTTTTTTAATTAATTGTTTGTTTATATCATGTCTTTCAGGGAAAAGAGGAAGTTAAAGTGAAGTGGAAGCCCTGCGCAACATGGTAGATAGTAACCACTGTATTGGACTGGAAACAGACGTTTATATTGTTGAAAATAGTCAAACATCACATCAATTTGAATTCATGTATTTGGACTAAAGTAGATTGGGAGCCAGAGCTTTCAGATATCAAGCTTCTTTTCTGTGGAACAAACTACCAATCAGGGTTCAGGAGGCAGACACGGTCAACACCTTTAAGAGTAGTAGTTATGCTGCTATAGGACTAGACTGCCTTCTTTCTTTCTTTCTTTCTTTCTTTCTTTCTTTCTTCTTCTTTCTTTCTTTCTTTCTTCTTTCTTTCTTTCTTTCTTCTTTCTTTCTTTCTTTCTTTCTTTCTTTCTTTCTTTCTTCTTTCTTTCTTTCTTTCTCTCTCTCTATCACCATCTGTAAACATATATGTCTCATTAATGCATGTTACTAACTAAACTTCTTCCCCGGAGTTTCTGTGCTCTGTCGTCCAGCAGGTTCTCGTGGATCGTGGCTGCTGCTGTGATCCTGCACGACGCCCACTACACATATTACTACTGTCATTAATGCTGCCATATCTCCATTACAGTTTACAGTTAGTTGGTGATTTGCTGCTGCTGTGCATCTGTGTCTCTCTGTCTCTATCACAGGTTCCACTGCTACTGTAATCATTTTATCATTCATTGTAATTCATTGTCATTTTATCAGTCGTTGTAAGTGTACAATATGTTTATGTTAATTTGTTCTGTACACGTGACATCTATTGCACGTCTGTCCGTCCTGGGAGAGGGATCCCTCCTCTGTGGCTCTTCCTGAGGTTTCTTCCACCTTTTTTCCCTGTTAAAGGTTTTTTGTGTCACTCGAACCGAGGGTCTAAGGACAGAGGGTGTCACTCCCTATACAGATTGCAAAGCCCCCCGAGGCAAAATGTGTTTTGTGAATTTGGGCTATACAAATAAAATTTGATTTGATTTGACTAATTTGGATTAAAATGAAATTGTATAAAGCATGACATGAATATAGAAGATATTTCAACCGATATTCTTATATGTCACAACCTAACTTATCCTTTTAACCTATATTGTGTGTGTGTGTATGTTGATGTTGTTGTTTTCTTTTCCTGACAGTGGCAAAGTGTGGGATGACACATGGGAACTTGCACAAGTATATCTATAAAGCAGCCCACCACAGGTTGCAGAGTTGGCGGTTCCAGTTCAAAGTTTCCAGTTCAAAGTTAAACATGTTGAAGTTCACAACAGAAAAGTTAAAGTTCATCATAAAAGTTCAGAATAAAATGTTGAATACACATTTCATTCAGCGTCAGTCTCTGTTTCACTCTATACCTGGCTTAAGTACATAAAACATCTATGAATCCAATAGATCAATAATATCTCACGTAATGTGTTCACAGCTCTCGATATCTCACATTTGTGATCTACTTCTCATTACACACATACACACACACATGGACAAAAAAAAAAAAGTATCAAAATAGGACAATTAAATATTTGGCTGTGTAAGTACACAGTATAAGTAGGGTAGTAAAACATCCAGTAGAGGAACATAGAAATAACATCATCTGAATAGTTTAACATCTTGTGTGCTGATGAATGATTGAATGGATTATTTATTTAACTTGATCAATAGTTTCATATTCATGAAAATAATTTGATAGGTTAAACAGGTTGGTTTAGGCCTGGCAATACAGCAAATATTTAAATAACCCTTTTTTTTAAAGAATGTTTATCTTTTTTGGGATGAAGCTATCTGGCAACCTGACACAGCCCTCTCAACCCCATCTTCATGCCCTTCATGTGCCTATGGTACAGGATTTAGATTTAATGTGCTTCATATGCAGGTTACAGTTAGCGAATGGCAGTATGTTGTGGATTGATTTGGCATGTTCGACTACTGTTACCCCAAAGTCTCACATATAACATGATAAATCCCTCTTACCCAATGTTATGAAATTTTCTATCCTTTGGGTATACAGGGCTGTGCATGGGCCTTGGGGTCAAAGGGAGCCACTGTCACAATTGGGCAAAGGCCCCCGGGCATGCCCCCATGTGTCCAGGACGGCTGACCTCTGACCTTTCCAAAGGGGGTAGGGGGTGAAAACGGGGGCCCTGATCAGACCCTGCATCCTGATACGCATACTCAAATTTCAGCCCCCTGCCTCAAAGCTTTGATGAGTTATCAGGAGATAGTGACCGGAAACGAAGAGGGTCAGATTTGGGAGACTCACTAAAAAATGTGTCTTTTTAGCGGCTGCGCGGTGACCTTTGACCCCAGGGGCCCCAGATTCGAAACAGAGGATCCCTCGGGGGCCCTAAACAATGAACCGATGAAAAAAAAAACACAAGTCCAGTAGAATTTTTTTTTTGCCCCGTCTGGATTCCTGAGAATCAGGGTCCTGTCAGACTCATGCAGTCTTACACCCTCTGACCTGCGTGGAGGTTTTGGAGGACATGTGTTTCTACAAGTTGCACGGGTCTGAAATTTTAGTATGTTGTTCAGGGGCCTGAGACGAGCAGATAGACATCAGTCCGGTCCCCGTCGGCCCAGTACTTTTCGATGGGCGGGGCCGAGAAAGGGCGCCGTTACACGAATCTGCGCCCTCGCCGCCGCCATAAAAATGCACCAAACTGCATGAAACTCACTGTGCTATTCTAAATGGAGGTCTGGGTCAGGCTCCCAAAGTCCCAACTCTGTAGGCCTTCCAGAACGCTAACTAGCTCTACGGTGATGGGATTTTGGTCTCGATAAGTCGGTCTCGATGAGGGCATCACTGGACATAATTTGCCTCGACCGTTCAGCCAGCTTGTTGTAATCGTCGACAGCAGCCACCAAGCGTTTTTTCTCATCCAAGATGACCTTGCGAATTCTATGGCGCCTCTTGTTGCTATCTGTAAATAACATTAAAAAAAAAAGTCACATAATGTTTAGACTATAATCCACACTGTTCAGTTTGTTTGCAAGAACATGCATCACATCCAGCTTAAAACAAACAAGGAGCCGATTTTTTTCGGTTTACAAAGCTGCTGTACATGTACCATATACATTTACAAACTGTCAAGGGATCAAACTGTCTATTTCAAGGAAACTGACGTACCAGTTTGTCGGTAAAGATTTTGTTTTCGGACTCTGATGATTACAACAAGCTCTTCTATTCGTGCCTGCAGTGCTCCAAGGCTGCCATCAGTTTGATCCGTTTCTATGTGAGAGTACAGTATGAGTATAGTACGTAAAACGTATCACTCACTGACATTCAGCAATCAGTCTTTTAAGCAGAATTTCAAGGGATATAGTAAGTTATATTAAACAGTAATATTCACAGAAATGTTAGAAGTGTACTGTTCCATTTAAGTGGCTGAGACATAACTCCATGTCCCTTTCCAAGAACATTGTAGAAAAGCTGTACTATGTGTGCTAGAAAGGGTTTGAAATTAGCACCTACCAAATGCAAGAAATATAAACTATTGTCAAGTGTGATGCAGAGAGAGATAAGATTGCCATAAGAGAACATAACTTTCTTTGGTCATTAAGCTTAATGTTACTCTACAATTATTATTCTGTTGTTCAGTGAGGTGTATAAACTTACAGTGGAGTCTGATACCAGTGACAGATATTCGTTATAAGACTTCTTCCTAGTATGTTGGTGTTCAGGTTTATATTACACGCTGATCGGCCACTTCAATCCAGTTTTGATCAAATCCAATTTGATCAAATACAACAACTCTGCCCTAAATTCTGCTTTTATGAGGCTTATGTTTGTTTTTGTTGACACTGTAAAAGATATATTAATTCCACCTTAAGTTCATTAATGGGCCTGTGGTGGGTACTATTGTTGTATAGGAGTGCACAATAGAGACTCACCTTCAGCCCATTTCTGCACATCAGCCACCCATAGTTCCAGTGTGTCGTCATCCACACAGAGCCCATTTTTGGTCACATTCAGGCTCTCCTCTAGATCTTTAAGGGTCCTTGTGATCTAATAACACATTAATAAATGTCACTTATACATTTCTTTAGACAGACAGACAGACAGAGAAATGTACCTTTACATATCTCTGGCTCAAAGTGCGGCCCAGGTGCGCCACTTTCCTCTTGTTCCACCCTAAAGCCAGGAGGGTCAGCATGTCTGCTCGCCCTACATTTCAGTTAGTATAAACAAATAATTATTAATAAGCAGGAGACTGAGTAGAATCTCACACGCAGAGACAAAGACAGACACACCTGCTTTAGACATGTACTTTGTTGTGGTGGCCGCCCTAGACAGGAAACTGTTCACTTGTTCAACCTCTTCTCCAATTGTTGAACCAGCTCCATCCTGAAATGCACCTCCCCATTTGATCTATAGAAAGGAGGTTACAATACATGAGTGCTAAATGAATTCAACGTTATAACAAAACAACTTAAACTGCTCCAAAACTAAAAGCTGCAGTATACCTCGCATTTCCAAGTGTGAGCCTTTGCATGCATCACGGAGAGGAAAGGACGCATTGACAGGAGGTTCCTCATCTCAGGGCACTGCTGAGCCACCTTGGCCAAATAGGGGAAATATTTACAGGCCACATCAGAGCAGAGGAACTTAATATGTCCTGGGACACTAGCTGCCAACTTCCTCTGGAGAAACAGAGGGTACGCAAAGATCTCCCCTCGAAACATATTTAATGCAGCTAGGAGGACTCCATGGCGGCAAACTGCTATTTCCAGGCCCTCTTCATCCAATTTCCCAGTTGACTTTTTGGATGACTCCTTCGCCGCAGTCCAAGATGAAGAGCCGCACAACCCTTTTCCTGGGAACTATACATTCAAAGATTATAACATAAGACGTATTACATGATTAAGCCCTATCAGGGACAAACTTATTTAGCATAAATGCATATAGAATCAAGATCTCAAGTCACGTTCACACAAGACCTCATATCTCCCCAGGGGTCCGTTTCACAAAGCAGGTTTATTGAAAACTCAGAGTCTGTTAACCCTAGAATCACGGAAACTCAGAGTTTTCCGTTTCACAAAGGAGGGTCAGTCAAACCCGAGAGAGAGGGTTAACTCTAACCTGTTTCACAAAGGGAGGTAACTTAACCTCAAGCTAAGTTGCCATAGTAACAGACTCCGTGAATCTAACCTGGTTGGGACCAGGTTTTCCTGAAGAAACCCTGAGTTTCTCTCTGTCTCCGCCCACTTTCAGAGCCACATACTTAATTTGATTTCCTCATTCCTGCGCTGTCAGAACGTCCTCTAGTTCCAGAAGGCAACGTTTGGTGTCAACTTTTTGAACACGGCGTGTCCTTTTGATCACGATCCTGTGGACGAAGGTGCAGCAATCCTGCGCAGGGAATTACAGATCTGTCGGAAGAGAGTACTCAGACCACGCATAGATATTTCAGCCCTCCCGGACAATTTTCTTTTTGAGCGGTACCGTTTTACTTCACAGTCTATAATTTACATACACAACCTCATCCGTCCGCACATTTCAAACATCACGAGTCGCAGTCATGCGCTCACATCGCAGCAGATTTTGTGTGTGGCGCTGCGTTTTTTTGCCAATGGCAGTTTTTTGTATAACATCGGAGATGCTGAGCACTTGAGTAAGGCAACTGTATGCAGGGCCTATACTGCATACAGTTACTATACCTATATTTGTTGTCTTCCCTGGACACAAACCTGTCAGGGCCATTAAGGAAGAGTTTCACAGGATCGCAGGTGAAGGATGTAGAGATCTGTTGAATTCCTTTAATATCAGGCTGTATTATGACATTGTGCTGCCACCTCAGACTTGAATTAGTAATTTTTATTATTTTTATTTGTTTTAGGATTTTCCAATGTGATTGGCTGCATAGATGGTACGCACATTCCCATCACGGCTCCCTCACATAATTAGGCTGATTATGTGAATAGGAAATCCATTCACAGCATTAATGTGCAGGTACATGTAGACTAAGAAGTTTCACTGTGTTAAGCACTTCCTCATAATTTAACTAATATCTGTCATTTTCTGCACTGTCAAGATCATATGTGATGCTGCACACATAATCTCCAATGTGGAGGCCAAGTGGCCTGGGTCTGTTCATGACTTAAGGATATACCGCGAGTCAAACCTGAGTGCCAGGCTGCAGCACGGTGAGAAACCTGAAGATTTGCAGTAAAATTCTCTTGTCTCCCCCCTTTACAACACCCCATGCATCCTCTCTACATTACAGGAGAGTTTGACGGCCTTCTGCTGGGTGACAGGGGTTACCCCTGCCAACCAAGGCTGCTGACCCCTTACCCGGACCCTGAGCCAGTCCCCCAACAAAACTTCAACCGTGCTCACAGCAGGACGAGAGCCCGGGTGGAGATGACCATAGGCCTGCTGAAAGCCCGTTTCCAGTGCCTACGTCACCTCAGGGTGACCCCTGAGAGGGCCTGCGATATTATTGTGGGATGTGTTGTTCTTCAAAAAATCGCCACTATTAGAGGACAGCAACACCCCGCCCTACAGATTGATGACCCTGATGAAGACCCCGTCCACCTGCCAGCTATGCAGGATGGCCGAGCGGTCAGAGACACGATTTGTACTAATCACTTTTGAGTTTAAAGCACCACCACAAATAAAAACATGAGGCACATTTCAGTTGGTCTTCTTTATTTCCTACAGATACAAAAGCTAGTTAAGTTAATGTTCCAATAGTTAACATTGACATAATTTACATGTGACCATGCACCCACCTTTAATTTATGTTCCAGTATTTGGATTTCCAAATCTGCTTTTTTAATCTGGCGGTCGAGGTATAGCATTTCTTTATCGGTCTTCTGGATTTTTTTCAGGAGGAGAATTTTATAAATTTCTTTTACTGGTAACTGGGAATACATAAAGAGGACATAAAATTAACCTGTTGCACACAAATTCCACACAATAAATCTCTGGAGTTTCATGAACAGCTGTCTCACTGTGTCAATCTCTGCAGTTGAGGTCAGGGGAGTCTCCTGCTGCTGCCCAGCCACACTCTGAGCAAAGGATGAGAATGTGTTAATACTTCAGTGTCACTCTCTACTCCACCACAGTGGTCAGAAGTGTCAATGGGAAGAAAAATCTTGGTAACATAAAGACTCCACCTCAATAGGCCTTCCGTTAGAGGTGGGGCTGCTGGGCCACCACCTGTTTTTCGGGCATCTGCCCTCTTTCTGTTGGCTGAATAAAAATCTGGGTTAGTTTATTAGGCTTCATTGTTTTAATACTATATATATATATATATCAAGTCATGCAGATGTCTGACCTGTTTGAACAATGTTTTTATATTTCATCTTAAGTGCGCTTCTCCCATCCGCCGGATTGCACCTACATGAAATAAATTAATAGGCTCCATTCATGCAATTTGCCCTTCAATAGTTATTGTGATTGCAAAATATTACATTTAAACTTACGCATTGACCTGAGCAGCAATGCTCTCCCATGCCCTCTCCCTCTCTTTAGCAGCCGCTGCAATGTTGTACTTCTTTCTAAAGACATGCTCATATTCTCCATATGCAGTCATTAATATTTCCAATTCTATTGGGGTGAAAATGCTGCCCTCTTTCTGTCAGTTTCCATGTTCAATCATCGAATCTGGGCTCCATTGATGCTGGCTTTATATGTCTGTGGAGCTCATGTTTAACTCCAGGTTAAACTACTCTGAGTTGATTAAACTAACTCAAATCAGCTGTTGTGAAACCGAAAACTCAGAGTTTCCTATCTCAGAGTAGATCAACTCAGAGTTCAGGATTTGACTCAGAGTTTGTTGAACCTGCTTTGTGAAACAGACCCCAGGACAGCACTGATTACACTATGTTTATATGCAATAGTGTCTGCATAGTGTTTTCATCCTTATTTAATGGTGACAAAATTATAGTATAAAAAAATAGACAGATAGACAGGCAACTTACATGAGTTGTCTGGCTGTGGACGTAGTTGACAAAGTCAGCAACCTCCTCATTTTTTACAATGAAGGCACCTTCAAAGTTCCCCTGCTCTGAAGTGCTGAAACAACACAGTGAGAGTTGTTTGAAAGGATAAAAATCATGATTCATGTTCACAATGCATAATGTACCTTGCATCATAACGTACCTTGCATTTGATTTAAAGCGATAAAGCTTGCGGTTTCCATCAACTGAGACCGCAAGCATGTCTGGAGTGCAGGCAGGGCAGCTAAAACCCGTCTCCTTGAATATCTTGCCCACCTCATATTTGACAGCATTCCACTCCATGAAGCTTTTACTGAAGGCATCAGCTGATATTTTGCCAGTCTTTTAAGTAGAGGACAAACACAACAGAATATTCAAGGACAGTCATCAGACATTGAGTCACACAATTTCCTTAAATTTCGCAAATTTTGAAACTCACTCTTCCGAAGTGGGCTGTTCTGTCATCTAGCATTTTGACAAATGCCTTAAGTGACATCCCTGGTGCAGCCTTCTTGATGTCATACAAAGACTGGAACACATCAGTTGAGAACAGGGTGCAGAAATTTAAGGTGCCAGGCCAATAGCCACTACCCTGGATGTCCTTAACAGAGGGGGACCATGTTACGCCACAGCTGGTGCAGCTCACCACTGGCAGTGAGAGGTTAAAACGGCCTTTGGGAAAAATAAGTTCAAGTTAATAAATTAAGTAATAGGTTATGGTCAACAGCAAGCCACCAAGGAGCCCACAAGTATGTCTTTGACCAGTACTAACCAACATATTTTTATCATTTATAGACATTACAAGCCGAAAACAAATTACGAATTATGTCATGGCTCAACCGATCATTTTTTCCCCCACATTGCTTTCAAGCCTCCTGGTAAATTCAAATGAGCCTTTGACAGGTGCCCACATATACCATCGGCCAAGGATAATCCCAAACAAGACAGCAATGCACAATATGCACATAAACATGTAAACACAACTATTGTGTATGTAGTGTGGCAAGAAGGGCACTTACCATTTATGGTTACAAGAGCCACAATTCTGCCAGGTGAAGCATCAATGTTACCCGCTGAGCAGCCACACACACGGTCTGGCCTTTGCACAGGTAACAGCCGCACTAACATTAAAACACATAATATTACAAAAAGGTTACAAGTCTGATACAAATACACAACAGCACCCACCCATAGTACATAGTAAGGAATGCATAGGACTTAAAAAAGAAGGAAAAAAAAGAAAAAAGTACCTATTTGCTGGTGAAACCCTGATAAAGGCTGCAAAAACCCTCCGGTTACTGCCTCTCTGTTGTGCAGGACAAAACGTGTGTGAACTGCAATATCACAGTCCTCACAAAGGAATGGGAGAGGCAGGCAGTCCAGACACCTCACAACGACTGGTTTGCCACACTGACACACACGGTGTGGATGTGGATCCAGAGTAGATAACATGTTGTCAATAAGAGAAGGCCTGGCCTCTTTCAACTTTTGCGAGGACACAGTATTTCTGATCTCCCAATCAGTAGCAGCCAACTCAGACGACGTCTCACAGGTCACTGCTGCATCCTCTTCTCCATCCTCCAACAACTGAAGGAGCTCCTGGCGAAGCACTTCAGTTTCCGTTTCAGGCACTTGCGGAAAAAATAAAGAAATAAAAAAACTGCCACAAAATGAACCATATACTCTAGGTGGTTATGGTTTAGGACTGCACAGCCTATACAATTCTGCATAACTCAAAAACAACTATAAAAGGAAACATCACAACATATCCAAGTAGGTAACGTACCTGTTCTTGGGTCGACACTGGTGACATCACCAGGTGCTTCACATCTGGACCGTGCTGTGTTAAACAAGGAAATAACATTTTTAAAGCAACTATAGGTGGCAAGTAGCTGATTCAGACCAAACCAGGTGCTGTGGGGAGAACACTAGTCCAATCCGCTCCAATTCATATGAAAGGATGAATACTGACCACGTGGCATCCCACTAGTACTTCGACTGGTTGATGGCCTTTGAGGAATAACATCCCCCTGTCAGGTCACGTTTTTTCCATCGCACTGGTTTTGGTTCAGGTTTCCCCCGTGCCTCATTCTATGCAATTAACAAGAGACAGATGCAACACCTAAAATACAGTCCATGATTAAAGCAAAGATTATCTAATGTTCATGGAGCCAATTTCACAGGAGTTCACCGGAAGTAATATATTCAGTAATAAAAATTAGGTTTGAGAAGCTGGACATGCTGTAGAAATGTACCAAAGTCAACTTTTACTCTCTACGATAAATTACACAAGAGTGTTTAACTACATCACTTAAAATAATAATGTTACCTCCATATCCTGAAGGAGTTTGTCGGCACCCTGAAGCGCTTCCTCCAAATCAAGATCCTCCGAATCACTCATTATTCAAACTAAAGAGGAAAGAGATTTTGATAGAACTCAGTGACACAAAGAAATACATAAAACACACGACTAAAGCAATCCAAATGATTTTCAGTGTTTGCGCTCCGTTCAACAATGTTAGCAATTAACGTTAGCATTATGGGTTTGTACAGAGCTAGCAGAAGTAGAAAACAGCTTTTTAACATTACACACCATGCGAGGCTATTTGCGCCAGGGCATACAATATTAGCGAAGTGCAACTCCTTTAATGTTTGTAATAGATTAAATCCATCATCGGTGGATTAAAGAGCTAATGCTACAGTAGCCACGTACAGTCGTAAGCTTACTCTACCGAGCACACTGACGGTAGCCATTTTTAAATGCCTTAAACTGTTACTTTGCGAGACTTGTGAATCAAGGTAATCTCTTTCTAAAACATACACTTTCACTTTCTCAAAGAATTTTTTTTTTTACATACCTGCGTTAGAATCTATTTCTTCTTTATCTTCTTTGTCTTCTTTGTCTTCTTTGTCCTCACCTTCAACTTCACCTTAATCTTCTGCTCGCGCTCGTGCTCCGTTTTATACAGACCTGGGAAGATACCTTTTGCGTATCAGAGGTGGAAGGGGCGTGACAAATCGTCGGTGGTCGAGCATTCTGGGTAGTGTAGACCTTTCCGCTATCCAAAACATAGGAATAAAAGTTTATTTCTCAGGCTAGAAGGAGAAAAAAAACATACCGAGGGCCACAACATGAAGCTATTTTGTTGTTGAATTATGAGTGACACTTTGGCGTGTTTGTGCTGAGAAACGTTGATGATTTTAATAAAAGAAATCCTTGACATAGTGAGAAAAACACTTCCGGGCAGAGGGTCCTCGGTTGTCCAATCAGATTGTAGCTCGCAAATCGTCAGTGGTCGAGCATTCTGGGTAGTGTAGGCCTTTCCGCTATCCAAAACATAGGAATAAAAGTTTATTTCTCAGGCTAGAAGGAGAAAAAAAAACATACCGAGGGCCACAACATGAAGCTATTTTATTGTTGAATTATCAGTGACACTTTGGCGTGTTTGTGCTGAGAAACGTTGATGATTTCAATAAAAGAAATCTTTAACATAGTGAGAAAAACAATTCCGGGCAGAGGGTCCTCGGTTGTCCAATCAGATTGTAGCTTGCAGCGTCATGTATCGCTGTGGTCGGGTTATTATTGGAGTGAATGGACAGCTGGAGCTCTGCTCCGAGCGTCTCTTACCAGCGCAAACGGATTATACTGGAGTCAATGGACAACCCAGAGCGTGTGATACACACTCGGAAGGGTACCTTTTGCGTGTGTATCACACGCCAGGGGGCTGTGACAAAGCGTAGGTATTTTACGCGTTGGGAATGAGAACGGGTTGCAAATGCCCCACTACAGACACGATGTATACATAAAACGTAGGAAAATTCGAGATAATCGCACTGATACCACTGTTGTAGCTGTCACTTGTATAGTTTTGGGTCCCTACATGTTGATTGATCGACTACTCCCATCCACAGCCTCATTCACTCCCATGGTTTTTGCAGCAGACAAGCCGAGTGGCAGCCATTTTTGTAGTTCTTGGCACTTCATTTGAACTTGTCTGTGTAAAATGTGCGCACACACACACACACACACACACACACACACACACACACACACACACACACACACACACACACACAGTAACACACACACACACAGATATTGTACTATTATTTTACTCAATTCTACTATTAATATTCTACAAATTATTCAACTTTTTTTACAAATATTTTACCATTTCAAATCCATCATACAAACTTCAAATCTTTATACAGACCTACAATTTAAATGACTTCTACTTTACTACAGACTTAATTCAAACTACACATTTTAACAGGATCTTGTACTATTACACTTTTAATCTTATTTTTTTTTAGATTCAACTCATTTAGAACATTTTTACAGGCACAAGCATGCACACACATACACACACACGCACACACACACACAGACACTGAACAGACGCTCAGTAAACAGATCGACATCATTGTGTTCAAACAATAAAAATCTGCTGATCTACGATCAATACAGGCTGAGCTGCACACCTTGACAGGTGAGCTCACCCTGGTTGCTTGGTAACCTCAAGCATGCCTTTGACTAACTTTATTGAAGTCTGTGTATTATATCAGACTATCAAGACTACATTTTTAATGTCGGCCATTTTATCCTTGTCTCTCACAAACACAAACACATAGAAAGAGAGACAGACACACCACACACAGGCAGACAGACAGGCAGATGCAAACACACACACACACAAACAGAACAAGCACACACACATTTTTTCAAAATAAGAGTCCCTTAAAAATAAGAGCCCAGTAAGAAGGCAATGATGACACAGCTTGTTGTATTAATACAGGATTTTCTCTTCGAGGGACTTCATTTGAAACTTTTGTGTCAGAGGGTCAGAGGGAGAGGGACTGAGCATGCACAGCTGTCACAAGCATGCACACACACACTAATATTTTACTAAATTCTACTATTAATATTCTACAAATTATTCAACTTTTTCTACAAATATTTTCCATTTCAAATCCATTATACAAACTCCAAATCTTTATACAGACCTACAATTTAAACTACCTCTTCTTCTACTACAGAGTTCAGTCAAACTACACAGTTCACCAAGATCTTGTACTATAACTATTACTCTCTACAATTCTACCTTTTCATCTAAATTTCTACAGTGTTGCACAGCATTGTATCACTTCATACTATTCTACTCTTTTCAACCAATTTTAACATTTGTAAGATATATCTCTTATGGCCTTTTTAAACTTTATAGTATAGAGACAGCTGAAGAGTAACAGGAATGTGAGGGGGAGAGAGAGTGTAAGAGACAGGGAAAAGACATGCAGAAAAAGGGCAGCAGGTGCGCCGCTGGGGCCGGCGGCGGCAGAGGGCACCCACACCGCACTTTCCGCAGGAAATGCAGTTTTCTAGTTATTATTATTTTTCTTCTTCCGTACGTTTTTTGGCCTCTAACTACTCCTACAAATTTTGTCCCACAAAAATAAAAATTATACCACTAGATTCAGCTCATTCATGCCACAGCTGCTATTACTTTTCTACATTCTACTATTAATATTCTACAAATTATTCAACTTTTTCTGCAAATAATTTCCTATTTAAAATGCATTACACAAACTTCAAATCATTCTACAAAACTTCTACAAACATTCTACAATTTCAACAACTTGTACTACTACTACAGACTTCATTCAAATTTCAAATTCTATACAAACTCTTCAACTATTAAACTCGTATTTAACTTTTTTCAAAATCTTTTACCGTTTTTAAACTATCAAGGCTCAAAGTTCAGCAGGTTTTAGTCAAATTTCTGGGTTTATAATGGGTGTGTATGTGGTTTCCTAGAGTGATGACATCATCAGCTAGAGTGAGGAGCAGGGAGAAAAATCTGTGAAAAAATAAAACGTATTTCACTACCGTGGGCTCAAATGCTCCACTACAGACACGATGTATACATAAAACGTAGGAAAATTCGAGGTAATCGCACTGATACCACTGTTGTAGCTGTCGCTCGTATAGTTTTGGGTCCCTACACGTTGATTGATCGACTACTCCCATCCACAGCCTCATTCACTCCCATGGTTTTTGAAGCAGAGAATTTACCGGAAGGAGCAGGGCGCACCTGTGCTTGCTCTGACTCTCGAGGCCAAAGTTTATACAATTTTCACCTGAAACTTGGCACAGACATTATACACACGATGAGCATTCTTCTGGTCATTTAGATTTTGGTTTCGAGGCATACCTTGAGGGTTTTTTTGGCCCTCTTTGAGGGGGATCATTCAGACATATACTGTGCATTTCAGTGAGACATACATGCTGCATGGAACACCTGTGTCTAATTAATGAGACCTGCAGCTCACCCAGGTTGCTTGGCAACCTCACCCTGCTTGAGGAGGAGGGGGGAGGGGTCAGCAGACAAGCCGAGCGACAGCCATTTTTGTAGTTCTTGGCACTTCATTTGAACTCCTCTGTAAAATGTGCGCACACACACACACACACACAGACAGTAACACACACACACACACACACACACACAGATATTGTACTATTATTTTACTCAATTCTACTATTAATATTCTACAAATTATTCAACTTTTTCTACAAATATTTTACCATTTCAAATCCATCATACAAACTTTAAATCTTTATACAGACCTACAATTTAAATGACTTCTACTTTACTACAGACTTAATTCAAACTACACATTTTAACAGGATCTTGTACTATTGCACTTTTAATCTTATTTTTTTTAGATTCAACTCATTTAGAACATTTCTACAGACACAAGCATGCACACACACACACACACACACACACACACACACACACACACACACGCACGCACACACAGACACTGAACAGACGCTCAGTAAACAGATCGACATCATTGTGTTCAAACAATAAAAATCTGCTGATCTACGATCAATACAGGCTGAGCTGCACACCTGGACAGGTTAGCTCACCCTGGTTGCTTAGTAACCTCAAGCATGCCTTTGACTAACTTTACTGAAGTCTGTGTATGATATCAGACTATCAAGACTACATTTTTAATGTCGGCCATTTTATCCTTGTCTCTCACAAACACAAACACATAGATAGAGAGACAGACACACCACACACAGGCAGACAGACAGGCAGATGCACACACACACACACAAACAGAACAAGCACACACACAGTTTTTCAAAATAAGAGTCCCTTAAAAATAAGAGCCCAGTAAGAAGGCAATGATGACACAGCTTGTTGTATTAATACAGGATTTTCTCTTCGAGGGACTTCATTTGAAACTTTTGTGTCAGAGGGTCAGAGACTGAGCATGCACAGCTGTCACAAGCATGCACACACACACTATTATTTTACTAAATTCTACTATTAATATTCTACAAATTATTCAACTTTTTCTACAAATATTTTCCATTTCAAATCCATTATACAAACTCCAAATCTTTATACAGACCTACAATTTAAACTACCTCTTCTTCTACTACAAAGTTCAGTCAAACTACACAGTTCACCAAGATCTTGTACTATAACTATTACTCTCTACAATTCTACCTTTTCATCTAAATTTCTACAGTGTTGCACAGCATTGTATCACTTCATACTATTCTACTCTTTTCAACCAATTTCAACATTTGTAAGATATATCTCTTATGGCCTTTTTAAACTTTATAGTATAGAGACAGCTGAAGAGTAACAGGAATGTGAGGGGGAGAGAGAGTGTAAGAGACAGGGAAAAGACATGCAGAAAAAGGGCAGCAGGTGCGCCGCTGGGGCCGGCGGCGGCAGAGGGCACCCACACCGCACTTTCCGCAGGAAATGCAGTTTTCTAGTTATTATTTTTCTTCTTCCGTACGTTTTTTGGCCTCTAACTACTCCTACAAATTTTGTCCTACAAAAATAAAAATTATACCACTAGATTCAGCTCATTCATGCCACAGCTGCTATTACTTTTCTACATTCTACTATTAATATTCTACAAATTATTCAACTTTTTCTGCAAATAATTTCCTATTTAAAATGCATTACACAAACTTCAAATCATTCTACAAAACTTCTACAAACATGCTACAATTTCAACAACTTGTACTACTACTACAGACTTCATTTAAATTTCAAATTCTACACAAACTCTTCAACCATTAAACTCGTATTTAACTTTTTTCAAAATCTTTTACCGTTTTTAAACTATCAAGGCTCAAAGTTCAGCAGGTTTTAGTCAAATTTCTGGGTTTATAATGGGTGTGTATTTGGTTTCCTAGAGTGATGACATCATCAGCTAGAGTGAGGAGCAGGGAGAAAAATCTGTGAAAAAATAAAACGTATTTCACTACCGTGGGCTCAAATGCTCCACTACAGACACCATGTATACATAAAACGTAGGAAAATTCGAGGTAATCGCACTGATACCACTGTTGTAGCTGTCGCTCGTATAGTTTTGGGTCCCTACACGTTGATTGATCGACTACTCCCATCCACAGCCTCATTCACTCCCATGGTTTTTGAAGCAGAGAATTTACCGGAAGGAGCAGGGCGCACCTGTGCTTGCTCTGACTCTCGAGGCCAAAGTTTATACAATTTTCACCTGAAACTTGGCACAGACATTATACACACGATGAGCATTCTTCTGGTCATTTAGATTTTGGTTTCGAGGCATACCTTGAGGGTTTTTTTGGCCCTCTTTGAGGGGGATCATTCAGACATATACTGTGCATTTCAGTGAGATATACATGCTGCATGAAACACCTGTGTCTAATTAATGAGACCTGCAGCTCACCCAGGTTGCTTGGCAACCTCACCCTGCTTGAGGAGGAGGGGGGAGGGGTCAGCAGACAAGCCGAGCGACAGCCATTTTTGTAGTTCTTGGCACTTCATTTGAACTTGTCTGTGTAAAATGTGCGCACACACACACACACACACACACACACACACACACACACACACACACACACACACACACACACACACAGTAACACACACACACACACACACACACACACACACACACACACACACACACACACACAGTAACACACACACACACACACACACACACACACACAGATATTGTACTATTATTTTACTCAATTCTACTATTAATATTCTACAAATTATTCAACTTTTTCTACAAATATTTTACCATTTCAAATCCATCATACAAACTTCAAATCTTTATACAGACCTACAATTTAAATGACTTCTACTTTACTACAGACTTAATTCAAACTACACATTTTAACAGGATCTTGTACTATTACACTTTTAATCTTGTTTTTTTTTAGATTCAACTCATTTAGAACATTTTTACAGACACAAGCATGCACACACACACACACACACACAGACACTGAACAGACGCTCAGTAAACAGATCGACATTGTGTTCAAACAATAAAAATCTGCTGATCTACGATCAATACAGGCTGAGCTGCACACCTTGACAGGTGAGCTCACCCTGGTTGCTTGGCAACCTCAAGCATGCCTTTGACTAACTTTATTGAAGTCTGTGTATGATATCAGACTATCAAGACTACATTTTTAATGCCTCTGTCTCCATTACCATGCCCCACAAACTTCGAGCTTTCAGTAGATGCTCCATTTGGAATTTCCACGTAGCCCAGTTGTCTGCTCCACTTAGCTTGTCGATACACAGCCTGTCATCCATTGTGAATCCCACAATACCGATTACACCTCACAAAATCCGTGTGAAACCGCTGTTTTTAAGCTAAATTAGTAGAACTGACCGGACCCGACTGGGCCCATAACCTTTCACGTGGTCTTTATTAACAGAACTGCAGTTATACAGAGAACCACAGGTGGCAGTATTTCACATCTTGACCTGCATTGTCAAATTACTGTATTACAACACACACACCATGCAGGCTCATGGAAAACACATAGACAATATTACGTTCATGTGATGCTCAGAACACAGATATATGATTATAAGAAAGTGCAGGGCATTTGGGTCCTGTGTTATCTTATCTGCTCAGGACAAACCAACATCTGAGGAAACACGCCAGGCGTAAGGCTTTAAGTTACTTATCATATTATACTTTATATCTCATCACATATTTTAATCATTGTTCAATGTTGCAGATTGCTACTGAGTTGTGTTGATATAGCCGCTAAGGTTACAAACTCTCCTAGGGGTGGTACCGCTTAGGATACAAAGGAAAGAAAAACAGGACTTATCAACCAGAAGGTTTTGCTTGCATATTATTTTTACCTAATTATATAAAGTGTGAAGTTTCGAAATGTTCCTCATTTCCCCCTCCCTGTTGTTGTTGGTTTTAACTATGCTTTTGATCTTAATAGTGTGTGAATTTTTTGATCTCTGAGTAGAGATCAAAAGGGGGAATTGTGGATTATATTATCTGAAGTGCCTAATAATCATTTAAAGATATTAAACTGTGTGATTATGTTGAACTATTGCTTTTAAGAATGTTGTATAACCAACAGAGTGTTTTTGCAGTTTGTGTCTGGAGGCAAACCTGAGCCTGAGGTCTGTGTGTGTGAGCCCAATTAGAAACTGCTGCAAAGCATCGGAATTCAGGCCAAGGTCAGGATGGCCTGAGAAAAGAGCACACACACACACACCCGGGCGTAGGATGCACCCAGCAGATAAACCTGTATGAAGATAATAACAAATATGTAACCGCTTGTGTGAAGTAATAAAACTAGCTGGAGGCTGTGGGGTCCCAGAACTCAGCAGGGCGTGAAGGTGTGCAGACCGTGGGGTCTGTAAGAACTGAAAGCTGGGTTCTCCCTCTTGCAACAGGTGAAACTGAAGTACTTGTCTTTGTCTTCTTTAAACTAAACATCTCTCTTCTCTACATCAGGTCTACAGAATTTGGGGTGGTTTGAATCACCACAACAAGTAGAATGTAGAAAAGTAATAGCAGCTGTGGCATGAATGAGCTGAATCTAGTGGTATAATTTTTATTTTTGTGGGACAAAATTTGTAGGAGTGATTAGAGGCCAAAAAACATACGGAAGAAGAAAAATAACTAGAAAACTGCATTTCCTACGGAAAGTGCGGTGTGGGTGCCCTCTGCCGCCGCCGGCCCCAGCGGCGCACCTGCTGCCCTTTTTCTGCATGTCTTTTCCCTGTCTCTTACACTCTCTCTCCCCCTCACATTCCTGTCACTCTTCAGCTGTCTCTATACTATAAAGTTTAAAAAGGCCACAAGAGATATATCTTAAAAATGTTGAAATTGGTTGAAAAGAGTAGAATAGTATGAAGTGATACAATGTTGTGTAACACTGTAGAAATTTAGATGAAAAGGTAGAATTGTAGAGAGTAATAGTTATAGTACAAGATCTTGGTGAACTGTGTAGTTTAACTGAACTCTGTAGTAGAAGAAGAGGTAGTATAAACTGTAGGTCTGTATAAAGATTGGAAGTTTGTATAATGGATTTGAAATGGTAAAATATTTGTAGAAAAAGTTGAATAATTTGTAGAATATTAATAGTAGAATTTAGTAAAATAATAGTACAAGATCTTGGTGAACTGTGTAGTTTGAATGAAGTCTGTAGAAGGGAGAAGTTTAAAGTGTAGAAGGATTGTAGAGACTGTCCTGAGACTGTCCTGAGACTCACCTGTCCAGGTGTGCGGCTCAGCCTGTATTGATCGTAGATCAGCAGATTTTTATTGTTTCAACACGATGATGTAGATCTGTTTACTGAGCGTCTGTTCAGTGTGTCTGTGTGTGTGTGTGTGTGTGTGTGTGTGTGTGTGTGTGTGTGTGTGTGTGTGTGTGTATGTGTGTGTGTGTGTGCATGCTTGTGACAGCTGTGCATGCTCAGTCTCTGACCCTCTGACACAAAAGTTTCAAATGAAGTCCCTCGAAGAGAAAATCCTGTATTAATACAACAAGCTGTGTCATCATTGCCTTCTTACTGGGCTCTTATTTTTAAGGGACTCTTATTTTGAAAAACTGTGTGTGTGCTTGTTCTGTCTGTGTGTGTGTGCATCTGCCTGTCTGTCTGCCTGTGTGTGGTGTGTCTGTCTCTCTATCTATGTGTTTGTGTTTGTGAGAGACAAGGATAAAATGGCCGACATTAAAAATGTAGTCTTGATAGTCTGATATCATACACAGACTTCAATAAAGTTAGTCAAAGGCATGCTTGAGGTTGCCAAGCAACCAGGGTGAGATCACCTGTCCAGGTGTGCAGCTCAGCCTGTATTGATCGTAGATCAGCAGATTTTTATTGTTTGAAGACAATGATGTCGATCTGTTTACTGAGCGTCTGTTCAGTGTCTGTGTGTGTGTGTGTGTGTGTCTGTGTGTGTGTGTGTGTGTGTGTGTGTGCGCACATTTTACACAGACAAGTTCAAATGAAGTGCCAAGAACTACAAAAATGGCTGTCGCTCGGATTGTCTGCTGACCCCTCCCCCCTCCTCCTCAAGCAGGGTGAGGTTGCCAAGCAACCTGGGTGAGCTGCAGGTCTCATTAATTAGACACAGGTGTTCCATGCAGCATGTATATCTCACTGAAATGCACAGTATATGTCTGAATGATCCCCCTCAAAGAGGGCCAAAAAAACCCTCAAGGTATGCCTCGAAACCAAAATCTAAATGACCAGAAGAATGCTCATTGTGTGTATAATGTCTGTGCCAAGTTTCAGGTGAAAATTGTATAAACTTTGGCCTCGAGAGTCAGAGCAAGCACAGGTGCGCCCTGCTCCTTCCGGTAAATTCTCTGCTTCAAAAACCATGGGAGTGAATGAGGCTGTGGATGGGAGTAGTCGATCAATCAACGTGTAGGGACCCGAAACTATACGAGCGACAGCTACAACAGTGGTATCAGTGCGATTACCTCGAATTTTCCTACGTTTTATGTATACATCGTGTCTGTAGTGGGGCATTTGAGCCCACGGTAGTGAAATACGTTTTATTTTTTCACAGATTTTTCTCCCTGCTCCTCACTCTAGCTGATGATGTCATCCACTCTAGCAAAAACATTCCGCCACATACACACCCATTATAAACCCAGAAATTTGACTAAAAACCTGCTCAACTTTGAGCCTTGATAGTTTAAAAACGGTAAAAGCTGTCGATGAGTGTAGTGAATCCGTGAAGAGAAGGCAAGCATACCTCCGTTTAAAAGTTCAAATTAAGTCTCTCGGTGGAAGTATGCCAGAGCAGTTCATTGTTGAAAATGTCTGTTGAAATTTATTTTTCTTCGGGCCTCCCCATTCATTCTTTATGGGAAATTATTCTCAGTTTTTCGCGAATAAATTCGCGAAAAACACGCAAATCTCTTAGAAAAGACATAGCACACATGTCCAGGCCAAGCCGGTCGTTTTGATACCCGTTTTGTGTGTGTGTGACAAAAACTCTGGGAGGAGAAGCGAGCCAAAAAAAGGGTGGAAGAATAACTAGAAAATTTCTAAAGAAATTTTGAGTGTGCCTGACTCTGGCCCTGTCGCCCCCATGCATTATTACTGACACTGCTCAGCAAATTCAGTACTAGAAAAGAAATTTTGGAAGTGACGAGTGGGCTGTTGCCGGGGTTCTGTGTTTAAAAAGCACACCTCAAATAGTCATTTTTAACATGTATATTTAGACACATTTATAACAGAGACAGCTTCAACAGTGTTATCAGTGGGTGTGTGTGTGTTGCTGTGTGTGTGTGTGTGTGTGTGTAACCCTTCTGAAGCAGAAAAGTATTAGTAATGATAATAATAACTTTAACTAATGGCCAGAATAAGAAACAGAAGATTTAAATTCGACTACGGAGCCCAGGTGTAACCAACTGATGCACAAGAACGACACGACACTGTGGCTCTTTTTGTTAATGAGAACAATGCTCCCCTATTTTAATATGAAGCTGGGGAGAATAATAAAACACATGAAATACATACAACAGCCTTACCCGGGTAGGTATAGAGCAGTGTTACTCAAAGTGTGGTCCACTAGTGGTCCGCGAGCGACCTCAAGTGGTCCGTGAGAGGATCTCTTAAAATATTCGAATTTCCCACACAAGTTTGTGGAGTCCTACCTAGGGATACTCGATATATCGCGGCTTGTTCTACGTGAGATGTATGAAATGACTATATCGCGACCATCGAGTACTTGTCACGTAAATGTTTTAAGCCGTTGGCATTTAATTCTCCGGGGATTCGCCTGTCACTCACTCCTGCTGCTCACAGCACGCAGCACACTGCCCCGCCCACCCAGAAACATCCCCTGCGCGCATGCGTACTTTCTGTATCAAGTGAGGAGAGGTGAAGCCAAGAGTCCAAGTGAGGTAATTGAAGATGGAGACGGACGACTTGGTTCTGAAGAAAAACAGCTTCGGTCACGCCGTCTCTCGTTTTCGCGTGGTTACGTCAGCTGCTCCAATATTTTCAAGTGCGCCCTTATTGCCGACTTTATGGCAAAAACTTTAAAAAAACTGGAAAGTCAGCGCTAGCTTACTGCAGCGTGTGGACACTTTCGGTTTTCAAAATAAAACGTGGGTGTTAAATGTATTAAACGTTTATTTATAAAATATGAAGAACGGTTAAAATTTGATTTAAAAAAGTGTCTCATATGCCAAGTATGATTCTGCACTGCTTCAATGCTCATATGTACATTATGAAAAATATTAAAAATTCATAAAAAATATGACAAGTGTTAAAATGCTATAAAAAAGTGTGTGTCGTATAGCAGGTGTAGCTCGACTGTTCTACACCGATTTTGAGCCAATAGGTCACAGGACCTGGAAGCTATTGAGCTTTAAAGCTCATATTTACATCATGAAATGTATTAAAAATTCATAAAAAATATGACAAGTGTTAAAATGCTATAAAAGAGGTGTGTCTCACAGCAAGTGTAAATCTACTGTTCTACGCTGATTCTGAGCAATTACAATGCTATCATGGAAATAATGACAATATTTATTAGAAATAAATACAAAACAACAACAACAAAAATATCGAAATATATATCGTGTATCGCGATATAGCTTAAAAATATCGAGATATTGGTTACAGGCCATATCAGCCCTAGTCCTACCTAACATTATTTGAAGTGTAAAGCGAATTTGTTCTCTGAACAAAAATGCAGACAAATATTTTTTTTAAATATGTATAATGGATATATGAAGATAAATCTGAATTAGCAGTGCCCAAATTGTTGCCTAAGCAACCACGGAGTCTCCTATAGACAAAATCATTCCGCTGTCACGTCAGTAAGTAAGGAAAAGAAAGCAAGGAAAAGAGCAGCAAAAGCTGCGAACTTTAACTAAAACAAGGCACGGAGAGGATGGGAAACAATGATGGATAGGTGGCTGAAGACGGGGTCAGGTGGTCCCTGAAATTTTTTTTTTTGACAAAGTGGTCCTTGGTCTGAAAAAGTTTGAGAAACACTGGTATAGAGAATAACAAACAAAATAAAGGTTTTCGCAGCTGCGTGTGGTTTTTCTTATTGTTCTGTTCACTTCACTATATGTGCACCCTTTAGGTGTCAGTCCAGCCACACGGTTGTGTGGGTGTGTGTGTATGTGTAAAAGTGAGCAAAAGGATTCAATTCACGGTGTACGTCTAAGATCCTCCAGGGTCCGGCTCGCCATCAACGTCTCTCTCTGGCTCCGTCCTCCAGACAGGCTCTATCCAAATCCAAGGGTTCCTCAAAAACCTGACCTACAATAAGTAGGATCAGAACATATTTCTTCAATTTCTCAGATCTTAAATTATGAATTATTGTACATAAATCACTTTAAATTGTCTCTATATTATGTAGAGGATAAGTGCTTTAACTAACTTGTATTGCAAAATAAGATCACAATTTCTCAGTAGCAAAAGGTGAATAATTCAAAGTATATTATGATACCAAATGATTATTTTTCGAACAGTACCATCACATATATATATGCTATTAACATAGCAATTAACATATTAATTATCACAAATAACCAAAATGTAAACTCTTGTAATGTTCACAGTAAGAAACCATAAATTAATGTGCTTAAAATAAACAAATATGTTCACAGTCACACACATGGCACACCATAACTCAAGTAAAAGCTAGACAAAATTGTTACATCAGAGCTTGGTGTGACTGGCAGTGCTGATTAGCCCCGGAGCTAGCGCTCCGATATTAGCATTGAGCTAGTACTTAGCTCACGGAGTTAGCCGTTTAGCTTGTAGAATTAGCGTTTTAGCACTTAGCATTAGCACAGCAGGACGATCTCTCACCGCTGCGATTCTCCACCCGAGCGAATCCTCCAACTGCACTCCTGCAGATCGTGGTCGTCCGGGGAGATTCCTCCTTTGGTTTTGTCCGAGTTTTTAATCACTTTTTTCCAGTTTATCCACTTTTATGTTTTCTCCGTCCTAACATTAAGACCGTGTCCAGAACATGCTTCCTCTTGCTCCTTCTAGAGGCTACGGCGAAATGTGAACCTGCGTCAGGTGGGATTACAGACCTCCGACTGTATGACAGATCGGGACCACAACTCATCCCTTTCAAATTAAAGTTCCCCTAGTTTTTCTACAAGAATAAACACAAATAGTCTTTTCTTCATGAATTTGACAGTCTTTTAACTCACATATTCTCTCTCTCTTTTAGATATAAAATATACCTTTTTAATACACATGTTTTTTATCTGGGTTACATGTGTGTCTATGTTACTGTGTGTGTGTGTGTGTGTGTGTGTGTGTGTGTGTGTGTGTGTGTCTGCGTTACTGTGTGTGTGTGTGTGTATAATAATGCCATGAAACACGCAGAAGATCAATAGTTGCTTGTTAGCAGCTATTGTGTGTGTCTGTGTCTGCTGGCCCCTCCCCCCTCTCCTCTTGAAGCAGACGAAGGTTGCCAAGCAACCAGGACCAACTGTAACCAGCAGTTACTGCAGTTATGTCACTTAGAAATTGAGAGAAAATGCTGAGACCTCCTCTCGAAAAGGAAGGATTTCTGACCAGAACCGTATCTCCAATCATTGAACCGACTTAACCACAAGCAACATGAGACCTTCCTGATCGTTTTACATATTTGTTTGGTGTCGATAAATAAAGAAATGTGTCCTTAAGAGCAAGAGAGAGAAAGGTTACTTCTGCTTTGCTCCATAAAAAGTCCAGCCGTTTTAACATGGCAGTCTATGGGGCTGTGGATGGGTGTTGGTGGCGCATCTTTGTCTGTTACGCCAAAACTATGAGGCTGACAGCTTTGACAGGCGAATGTGAGTGAGACGACAAATTTTCCTACGTTTATATGTATAAATCGCGTCTGTAGTGGTACATTTGAGGCCACGGCAGTCAAATACGTTTTATTTTCTCACTGATTTTTCTCCCTGCTCCTCACTCTAGCTGATGATGTCATCCACTCTAGCAAAAACATTCCGCCACATACACACCCATTATAAACCCAGAAATTTGACTAAAAACCTGCTCAACTTTGAGCCTTGATAGTTTAAAAACGGTAAAAGCTGTCGATGAGTGTAGTGAATCCATGAAGAGAAGGCAAGCATACCTCCGTTTTAAATTTTAAATGAAGTCTCTCGGTGAAAGTATGCCAGAGCTGTTCATTGTTGAAAATGTCTGTTGAAATTTATTTTTCTTCGGGCCTCCCCATTCATTCTTTATGGGAAATTATTCTCAGTTTTTCGCGAATAAATTCGCGAAAAACACGCGAATCTCTTAGAAAAGACATAGCACACATGTCCAGGCCAAGCCGGTCGTTTTGATACCCGTTTTGTGTGTGACAAAAACTCTGGGAGGAGAAGCGAGCCAAAAAAAGGGTGGAAGAATAATAATAATAAGAAGAATAAGCGCGGTGGATAAAATAGTGTGCACTTTCAGGCACACTCAATAATAATAATAAGCGCGGTGGATAACATATAGTGTGCACTTTCAGGCACACTCAATAATAATAATAAGAAGAAGAATAAGCGCGGTGGATAACATATAGTGTGCACTTTCAGGCACACTCAATAATAAGAAGAAGAAGAATAAGCGCGGTGGATAACATATAGTGTGCACTTTCAGGCACACTCAACTAGAAAATTTCTAAAGAAATTTTGAGTGTGCCTGACTCTGGCCCTGTCGCCCCCATGCATTATTACTGACACTGCTCAGCAAATTCAGTACTAGAAAAGAAATTTTGAGAGTGACGAGTGGGCTGTTGCTGGGGTTCTGTTAGCATTAGAATGTTAGCATTAACATGTTAACATTAGCATGTTAACACTGATGCGCTAGCAGTTAGCATGAGAATGTTAACATTAGCATGTTAGCATTAGCATGTTAACATTAGCATGTTAGCATGCACATGTTAACACAGATGCGCTAGCAGTTAACATTAGCATGTTAGCATTGGCATGTTAGCATTAGCATGTTAGCATTAGCATGTTAACATTGATGCGCTAGCAGTTAACATTAGCATGTTAGCATTAGCATGTTAACATTACCATGTTAGCATTAGCATGTTAACATTAGCATGTTAGCATGCACATGTTAACACAGATGCGCTAGCAGTTAACATTAGCATGTTAGCATTAGCATGTTAGCATTAGCATGTTAGCATTAACATGTTAACATGCGCATGTTAACATTGATGCGCTAGCAGTTAACATTAGCATGTTAGCATTAACATGTTAGCATTAGCATGTTAACACTGATGCGCTAGCAGTTAGCACTAGCATGTTAGCATTAACAAGTTAATAATCAACATGTATTTAATTCCTAGTGGCTAATGTTAATTAGCACTAATTTTAGCATTGGTCGCTAATGTTTGCAAATAGCATCCTAAAAGTGTGTCTGTGTGTGTGTGTGTGTGTGTGTGTGTGTGCGCGCACATTTTACACAGACGAGTTCAAATGAAGTGCCAAAAACTACAAAAATGGCTGCCGCTCGGCTTGTCTGCTGGCCCCTCGCCCCTCTCCTCCTCAAGCAGGCTGAGGTTGCCAAGTAGAAGGGAGAAGTTTAAAGTGTAAAAGGATTGTAGAGACTGTCCTGAGACTGTCCTGAGACTCACCTGTCAAGGTGTGCAGTTCCGCCTGTTTTATTGTTTCAACACGATGATGTCGATCTGTTTACTGAGCGTCTGTTCAGTGTGTCTGTGTGTGTGTGTGTGTGTGTGTGTGTGTGTGTGTGTCTGCTTGTCTGTGTGTGTGCGTGTCTGTCTCTCTATCTATGTGTTTGTGTTTGTGAGAGACAAGGATAAAATGGCCGACATTAAAAATGTAGTCTTGATAGTCTGATATCATACACAGATTTCAATAAAGTTAGTCAAAGGCATGCTTGAGGTTGCCAAGCAACAAGGCTGAGCTCACCTGTCCAGGTGTGCAGCTCAGCCTGTATTGATCGTAGATCAGCAGATTTTTATTGTTTGAACACAATGATGTCGATCTGTTTACTGAGAGTCTGTTCAGTGTCTGTGTGTGCGTGTGTCTGTGTGTGTGTCTGTCTGTGTGTGTGTGTGTGCATGCTTGTGTCTGTAGAAATGTTCTAAATGAGTTGAATTTAAAAAAAAAAGAATAAAAGTGTAATAGTACAAGATCCTGTTAATCCTGCACCAGCGCATGTTAGCATTACCAAGTTAGCAATTATAATGTATTTCATTCTTAGTGGCTAACAATAATGGTGGCTCCACTAACAGGCAGAACTAACAGGCATATATTAGTGGCTAACAGTAATGACGCGACGCATGAGGGTTTTCTGAATAAAGAGCACTAACATGTACATACATACACACACACACACACACACACACACACACACACACACACACACACACATAGATATATATACACACACACACACTGTTAGAAAGCCCATGTTGTTTAATCAAGGTTAAATTGTTCCTGTGAGAAATACTGTTTAGTTTTGTTGTATATTCGGTAAAGTTCCATTTTTCCCATGTTCATGAACATATCACAGCATTCCGACGGTCAGTAAACGCACCTCGTCTGTGTGTTAGCGGTGCTAGTAACTTAGCTCCCCGCTGTCGTTACCTGTGTGTGTGTGTATCTCCTCTCTGTCTCCTTTCAACGGCAATAACACACACATAAATATGTGTGTGTTACTGTCTGTGTGTGTGTTACTGTCTGTGTGTGTGTGTGCGCACATTTTATTGTCTGCTGACCCCTCCTCCTCAAGCAGGGTGAGGTTGCCAAGCAACCTGGGTGAGCTGCAGGTCTCATTAATTAGACACAGGTGTTCAATGCAGCATGTATGTCTCACTGAAATGCACAGTATATGTCTGAATGATCCCCCTCAAAGAGGGCCAAAAAAACCCTCAAGGTATGCCTCGAAACCAAAATCTAAATGACCAGAAGAATGCTCATCGTGTGTATAATGTCTGTGCCAAGTTTCAGGTGAAAATTGTATAAACTTTGGCCTCGAGAGTCAGAGCAAGCACAGGTGCGCCCTGCTCCTTCCGGTAAATTCTCTGCTTCAAAAACCATGGGAGTGAATGAGGCTGTGGATGGGAGTAGTCGATCAATCAACGTGTAGGGACCCAAAACTATACGAGCGACAGCTACAACAGTGGTATCAGTGCGATTACCTCGAATTTTGCTACGTTTTATGTATACATTGTGTCTGTAGTGGAGCATTTGAGCCCACGGTAGTGAAATACGTTTTATTTTTTCACAGATTTTTCTCCCTGCTCCTCACTCTAGCTGATGATGTCATCCACTCTAGCAAAAACATTCCGCCACATACACACCCATTATAAACCCAGAAATTTGACTAAAAACCTGCTCAACTTTGAGCCTTGATAGTTTAAAAACGGTAAAAGCTGTCGATGAGTGTAGTGAATCCGTGAAGAGAAGGCAAGCATACCTCCGTTTAAAAGTTCAAATTAAGTCTCTCGGTGGAAGTATGCCAGAGCAGTTCATTGTTGAAAATGTCTGTTGAAATTTATTTTTCTTGGGGCCTCCCCATTCATTCTTTATGGGAAATTATTCTCAGTTTTTAGCGAATAAATTTGCGAAAAACACGCAAATCTCTTAGAAAAGACATAGCACACATGTCCAGGCCAAGCCGGTCGTTTTGATACCCGTTTTGTGTGTGTGTGACAAAAACTCTGGGAGGAGAAGCGAGCCAAAAAAAGGGTGGAAGAATAATAATAATAACTAGAAAATTTCTAAAGAAATTTTGAGTGTGCCTGACTCTGGCCCTGTCGCCCCCATGCATTATTACTGACACTGCTCAGCAAATTCAGTACTAGAAAAGAAATTTTGAGAGTGACGAGTGGGCTGTTGCTGGGGTTCTGTTAGCATTAGCATGTTAGCATTAACATGTTAACAGTAGCATGTTAACACTGATGCGCTAGCAGTTAGCATTAGCATGTTAACATTAGCATGTTAGCATTAGCATGTTAGCATTAGCATGTTAACATTAGCATGTTAACATTAGCATGTTAGCATGCACATGTTAACACAGATGCGCTAGCAGTTAACATTAGCATGTTAGCATTAGCATGTTAGCATTAGCATGTTAACATGCGCATGTTAACATTGATGCGCTAGCAGTTAGCATTAGCATGTTAGCATTAGCATGTTAGCATTAGCATGTTAACACTGATGCGCTAGCAGTTAGCATTAGCATGTTAGCATTAGCATGTTAACACTGATGCGCTAGCAGTTAGCACTAGCATGTTAGCATTACCATGTTAATAATCAACATGTATTTAATTCCTAGTAGCTAATGTTAATTAGCACTAATTTTAGCATTGGTCGCTAATGTTTGCAAATAGCATGTCTTTACAGCCTAAAAGTGTGTGTGTGTGTGTGTGTGTGTGTGTGTGTGTGCGCACATTTTACACAGACAAGTTCAAATGAAGTGCCAAAAACTACAAAAATGGCTGCCGCTCGGCTTGTCTGCTGGCCCCTCCCCCCTCTCCTCCTCAAGCAGGCTGAGGTTGCCAAGTAGAAGGGAGAAGTTTAAAGTGTAAAAGGATTGTAGAGACTGTCCTGAGACTCACCTGTCCCGGTGTGCAGTTCCGCCTGTTTTATTGTTTCAACACGATGATGTCGATCTGTTTACTGAGCGTCTGTTCAGTGTGTCTGTGTGTGTGTGTGTGTGTGTGTTTGTGTGTGCGTGTCTGTGTGTGTGCGTGTCTGTCTCTCTATCTATGTGTTTGTGAGAGACAAGGATAAAATGGCCGACATTAAAAATGTAGTCTTGATAGTCTGATATCATACACAGATTTCAATAAAGTTAGTCAAAGGCATGCTTGAGGTTGCCAAGCAACAAGGCTGAGCTCACCTGTCCAGGTGTGCAGCTCAGCCTGTATTGATCGTAGATCAGCAGATTTTTATTGTTTGAACACAATGATGTCGATCTGTTTACTGAGTCTGTTCAGTGTCTGTGTGCGTGTGTCTGTGTGTGTGTCTGTCTGTGTGTGTGTGTGTGTGTGCATGCTTGTGTCTGTAGAAATGTTCTAAATGAGTTGAATCTAAAAAAAAGAATAAAAGTGTAATAGTACAAGATCCTGTTAATCCTGCACCAGCCATGTTAGCATTACCAAGTTAGCAATTATAATGTATTTCATTCTTAGTGGCTAACAATAATGGTGGCTCCACTAACAGGCAGAACTAACAGGCATATATTAGTGGCTAACAGTAATGACGCGACGCATGAGGGTTTTCTGAATAAAGAGCACTAACATGTACATACATACATATATATATACATATATGTGTGTGTGTGTGTGTGTGTGTGTGTGTGTGTGTATGTGTGTGTGTGTGTGTGTGTGTAACCCTTCTGAAGCAGAAAAGTATTAGTAATGATAATAATAACTTTAACTAATGGCCAGAATAAGAAACAGAAGATTTAAATTCAACTACGGAGCCCAGGTGTAACCAACTGATGCACAAGAACGACACGACACTGTGGCTCTTTTTGTTAATGAGAACAATGCTCCCCTATTTTAATATGAAGCTGGGGAGAATAATAAAACACATGAAATACATACAACAGCCTTACCCGGGTAGGTATAGAGAATAACAAACAAAATAAAGGTTTTCGCAGCTGCGTGTGGTTTTTTCTTATTGTTCTGTTCACTTCAATATATGTGCACCCTTTAGGTGTCAGTCCAGCCACACGGTTGTGTGGGTGTGTGTGTATGTGTAAAAGTGAGCAAAAGGATTCAATTCACGGTGTACGTCTAAGATCCTCCAGGGTCCGGCTCGCCATCAACGTCTCTCTCTGGCTCCGTCCTCCAGACAGGCTCTATCCAAATCCAAGGGTTCCTCAAAAACCTGACCTACAATAAGTAGGATCAGAACATATTTCTTCAATTTCTCAGATCTTAAATTATGAATTATTGTACATAAATCACTTTAAATTGTCTCTATATTATGTAGAGGATAAGTGCTTTAACTAACTTGTATTGCAAAATAAGATCACAATTTCTCAGTAGCAAAAGGTGAATAATTCAAAGTATATTATGATACCAAATGATTATTTTTCGAACAGTACCATCACATATATATATATGCTATTAACATAGCAATTAACATATTAATTATCACAAATAACCAAAATGTAAACTCTTGTAATGTTCACAGTAAGAAACCATAACTTAATGTGCTTAAAATAAACAAATATGTTCACAGTCACACACATGGCACACCATAACTCAAGTAAAAGCTAGACAAAATTGTTACATCAGAGCTTGGTGTGACTGGCAGTGCTGATTAGCCCCGGAGCTAGCGCTCCGATATTAGCATTGAGCTAGTACTTAGCTCACGGAGTTAGCCGTTTAGCTTGTAGAATTAGCGTTTTAGCACTTAGCATTAGCACAGCAGGACGATCTCTCACCGCTGCGATTCTCCACCCGAGCGAATCCTCCAACTGCACTCCTGCAGATCGTGGTCGTCCGGGGAGATTCCTCCTTTGGTTTTGTCCGAGTTTTTAATCACTTTTTTCCAGTTTATCCACTTTTATGTTTTCTCCGTCCTGACATTAAAACCGTGTCCAGAACATGCTTCCTCTTGCTCCTTCTAGAGGCTACGGCGAAATGTGAACCTGCGTCAGGTGGGATTACAGACTGCGTCTGCTCCTCCGACTGTATGACAGATCGGGACCACAACTCATCCCTTTCAAATTAAAGTTCCCCTAGTTTTTCTACAAGAATAACCACAAATAGTCTTTTCTTCATGAATTTGACAGTCTTTTAACTCACATATTCTCTCTCTCTTTTAGATATAAAATATACCTTTTTAATACACATGTTTTTTTATCTGGGTTACATGTGTGTCTATGTTACTGTGTGTGTGTGTTACGGTGTGTGTGTGTGTGTGTGTGTCTGTCTGTCTGTCTGTCTGTCTGTCTGTGTGTGTGTGCGTGTGTCTGTCTGTCTGTCTGTGTGTGTGTGTGTGCGTGTGTCTGTCTGTCTGTCTGTGTGTGTGCGTGTGTGTGCGTGTGTGTGTGTGTGTGCGCCCTCCCCCCCTCCTCCTCAAGCAGGGTGAGGTTGCCAAGCAACCTGGGTGAGCTGCAGGTCTCATTAATTAGACACAGGTGTTCCATGCAGCATGTATGTCTCACTGAAATGCACAGTATATGTCTGAATGATCCCCCTGAAAGAGGGCCAAAAAAACCCTCAAGGTATGCCTCGAAACCAAAATCTAAATGACCAGAAGAATGCTCATTGTGTGTATAATGTCTGTGCCAAGTTTCAGGTGAAAATTGTATAAACTTTGGCCTCGAGAGTCAGAGCAAGCACAGGCGCGCCCTGCTCCTTCCGGTAAATTCTCTGCTTCAAAAACCATGGGAGTGAATGAGGCTGTGGATGGGAGTAGTCGATCAATTAACGTGTAGGGACCCAAAACTATACGAGCGACAGCTACAACAGTGGTATCAGTGCGATTACCTCGAATTTTCCTACGTTTTATGTATACATCGCGTCTGTAGTGGGGCATTTGAGCCCACGGTAGTGAAATACGTTTTATTTTTTCACAGATTTTTCTCCCTGCTCCTCACTCTAGCTGATGATGTCATCCACTCTAGCAAAAACATTCCGCCACATACACACCCATTATGAACCCAGAAATTTGACTAAAAACCTGCTCAACTTTGAGCCTTGATAGTTTAAAAACGGTAAAAGCTGTCGATAAGTGTAGTGAATCCATGAAGATAGGCAAGCATACCTCCGTTTTAAATTTCAAATGAAGTCTCTCGGTGAAAGTATGCCAGAGCAGTTCATTGTTGAAAATGTCTGTTGAAATTTATTTTTCTTCGGGCCTCCCCATTCATTCCTTATGGGAAATTTTTCTCAGTTTTTCGCGAATAAATTCGCGAAAAACACGCAAATCTCTTAGAAAAGACATAGCACACATGTCCAGGCCAAGCCGGTCGTTTTGATACCAGTTTTGTGTGTGTGTGACAAAAACTCTGGGAGGACAAGCGAGCCAAAAAAAGGGTGGAAGAATAATAATAATAACTAGAAAATTTCTAAAGAAATTTTGAGTGTGCCTGACTCTGGCCCTGTCGCCCCCATGCATTATTACTGACACTGCTCAGCAAATTCAGTACTAGAAAAGAAATTTTGGAAGTGACGAGTGGGCTGTTGCCGGGGTTCTGTGTTTAAAAAGCACACCTCAAATAGTCATTTTTAACATGTATATTTAGACACATTTATAACAGAGACAGCTTCAACAGTGTTATCAGTGGGTGTGTGTGTGTCTGTGTTGCTGTGTGTGTGTGTGTGTGTGTGTGTGTGTGTGTGTGTGTGTGTGTGTGTAACCCTTCTGAAGCAGAAAAGTATTAGTAATGATAATAATAACTTTAACTAATGGCCAGAATAAGAAACAGAAGATTTAAATTCGACTACGGAGCCCAGGTGTAACCAACTGATGCACAAGAAGGACACGACACTGTGGCTCTTTTTGTTAATGAGAACAATGCTCCCCTATTTTAATATGAAGCTGGGGAGAATAATAAAACACATGAAATACATACAACAGCCTTACCTGGGTAGGTATAGAGAATAACAAACAAAATAAAGGTTTTCGCAGCTGCGTGTGGTTTTTCTTATTGTTCTGTTCACTTCAATATATGTGCACCCTTTAGGTGTCATTCCAGGCACACGGTTGTGTGGGTGTGTGTGTATGTGTAAAAGTGAGCAAAAGGATTCAATTCACGGTGTACGTCTAAGATCCTCCAGGGTCCGGCTCGCCATCAACGTCTCTCTCTGGCTCCGTCCTCCAGACAGGCTCTATCCAAATCCAAGGGTTCCTCAAAAACCTGACCTACAATAAGTAGGATCAGAACATATTTCTTCAATTTCTCAGATCTTAAATTATGAATTATTGTACATAAATCACTTTAAATTGTCTCTATATTATGTAGAGGATAAGTGCTTTAACTAACTTGTATTGCAAAATAAGATCACAATTTCTCAGTAGCAAAAGGTGAATAATTCAAAGTATATTATGATACCAAATGATTATTTTTCGAACAGTACCATCACATATATATATGCTATTAACATAGCAATTAACATATTAATTATCACAAATAACCAAAATGTAAACTCTTGTAATGTTCACAGTAAGAAACCATAAATTAATGTGCTTAAAATAAACAAATATGTTCACAGTCACACACATGGCACACCATAACTCAAGTAAAAGCTAGACAAAATTGTTACATCAGAGCTTGGTGTGACTGGCAGTGCTGATTAGCCCCGGAGCTAGCGCTCCGATATTAGCATTGAGCTAGTACTTAGCTCACGGAGTTAGCCGTTTAGCTTGTAGAATTAGCGTTTTAGCACTTAGCATTAGCACAGCAGGACGATCTCTCACCGCTGCGATTCTCCACCCGAGCGAATCCTCCAACTGCACTCCTGCAGATCGTGGTCGTCCGGGGAGATTCCTCCTTTGGTTTTGTCCGAGTTTTTAATCACTTTTTTCCAGTTTATCCACTTTTATGTTTTCTCCGTCCTGACATTAAGACCGTGTCCAGAACATGCTTCCTCTTGCTCCTTCTAGAGGCTACGGCGAAATGTGAACCTGCGTCAGGTGGGATTACAGACTGCGTCTGCTCCTCCGACTGTATGACAGATCGGGACCACAACTCATCCCTTTCAAATTAAAGTTCCCCTAGTTTTTCTACAAGAATAAACACAAATAGTCTTTTCTTCATGAATTTGACAGTCTTTTAACTCACATATTCTCTCTCTCTTTTAGATATAAAATATACCTTTTTAATACACATGTTTTTTATCTGGGTTACATGTGTGTCTATGTTACTGTGTGTGTGTGTGTGTGTGTGTGTGTGTGTGTCTGCGTTACTGTGTGTGTGTGTGTGTATAATAATGCCATGAAACACGCAGAAGATCAATAGTTGCTTGTTAGCAGCTATTGTGTGTGTCTGTGTCTGCTGGCCCCTCCCCCCTCTCCTCTTGAAGCAGACGAAGGTTGCCAAGCAACCAGGACCAACTGTAACCAGCAGTTACTGCAGTTATGTCACTTAGAAATTGAGAGAAAATGCTGAGACCTCCTCTCGAAAAGGAAGGATTTCTGACCAGAACCGTATCTCCAATCATTGAACCGACTTAACCACAAGCAACATGAGACCTTCCTGATCGTTTTACATATTTGTTTGGTGTCGATAAATAAAGAAATGTGTCCTTAAGAGCAAGAGAGAGAAAGGTTACTTCTGCTTTGCTCCATAAAAAGTCCAGCCGTTTTAACATGGCAGTCTATGGGGCTGTGGATGGGTGTTGGTGGCGCATCTTTGTCTGTTACGCCAAAACTATGAGGCTGACAGCTTTGACAGGCGAATGTGAGTGAGACGACAAATTTTCCTACGTTTATATGTATAAATCGCGTCTGTAGTGGTACATTTGAGGCCACGGCAGTCAAATACGTTTTATTTTTTCACAGATTTTTCTCCCTGCTCCTCACTCTAGCTGATGATGTCATCCACTCTAGCAAAAACATTCCGCCACATACACACCCATTATAAACCCAGAAATTTGACTAAAAACCTGCTCAACTTTGAGCCTTGATAGTTTAAAAACGGTAAAAGCTGTCGATGAGTGTAGTGAATCCGTGAAGAGAAGGCAAGCATACCTCCGTTTAAAATTTTAAATGAAGTCTCTCGGTGAAAGTATGCCAGAGCAGTTCATTGTTGAAAATGTCTGTTGAAATTTATTTTTCTTCGGGCCTCCCCATTCATTCTTTATGGGAAATTATTCTCAGTTTTTCGCGAATAAATTCGCGAAAAACACGTGAATCTCTTAGAAAAGACATAGCACACATGTCCAGGCCAAGCCGGTCGTTTTGATACCCGTTTTGTGTGTGTGTGACAAAAACTCTGGGAGGAGAAGCGAGCCAAAAAAAGGGTGGAAGAATAATAATAAGCGCGGTGGATAACATATAGTGTGCACTTTCAGGCACACTCAACTAGAAAATTTCTAAAGAAATTTTGAGTGTGCCTGACTCTGGCCCTGTCGCCCCCATGCATTATTACTGACACTGCTCAGCAAATTCAGTACTAGAAAAGAAATTTTGGAAGTGACGAGTGGGCTGTTGCCGGGGTTCTGTGTTTAAAAAGCACACCTCAAATAGTCATTTTTAACATGTATATTTAGACACATTTATAACAGAGACAGCTTCAACAGTGTTATCAGTGGGTGTGTGTGTGTCTGTGTTGCTGTGTGTGTGTGTGTGTGTGTAACCCTTCTGAAGCAGAAAAGTATTAGTAATGATAATAATAACTTTAACTAATGGCCAGAATAAGAAACAGAAGATTTAAATTCGACTACGGAGCCCAGGTGTAACCAACTGATGCACAAGAACGACACGACACTGTGGCTCTTTTGTTAATGAGAACAATGCTCCCCTATTTTAATATGAAGCTGGGGAGAATAATAAAACACATGAAATACATACAACAGCCTTACCCGGGTAGGTATAGAGAATAACAAACAAAATAAAGGTTTTCGCAGCTGCGTGTGGTTTTTCTTATTGTTCTGTTCACTTCAATATATGTGCACCCTTTAGGTGTCAGTCCAGCCACACGGTTGTGTGGGTGTGTGTGTATGTGTAAAAGTGAGCAAAAGGATTCAATTCACGGTGTACGTCTAAGATCCTCCAGGGTCCGGCTCGCCATCAACGTCTCTCTCTGGCTCCGTCCTCCAGACAGGCTCTATCCAAATCCAAGGGTTCCTCAAAAACCTGACCTACAATAAGTAGGATCAGAACATATTTCTTCAATTTCTCAGATCTTAAATTATGAATTATTGTACATGAATCACTTTAAATTGTCTCTATATTATGTAGAGGATAAGTGCTTTAACTAACTTGTATTGCAAAATAAGATCACAATTTCTCAGTAGCAAAAGGTGAATAATTCAAAGTATATTATGATACCAAATGATTATTTTTCGAACAGTACCATCACATATATATATATATATGCTATTAACATAGCAATTAACATATTAATTATCACAAATAACCAAAATGTAAACTCTTGTAATGTTCACAGTAAGAAACCATAACTTAATGTGCTTAAAATAAACAAATATGTTCACAGTCACACACATGGCACACCATAACTCAAGTAAAAGCTAGACAAAATTGTTACATCAGAGCTTGGTGTGACTGGCAGTGCTGATTAGCCCCGGAGCTAGCGCTCCGATATTAGCATTGAGCTAGTACTTAGCTCACGGAGTTAGCCGTTTAGCTTGTAGAATTAGCGTTTTAGCACTTAGCATTAGCACAGCAGGACGATCTCTCACCGCTGCGATTCTCCACCCGAGCGAATCCTCCAACTGCACTCCTGCAGATCGTGGTCGTCCGGGGAGATTCCTCCTTTGGTTTTGTCCGAGTTTTTAATCACTTTTTTCCAGTTTATCCACTTTTATGTTTTCTCCGTCCTGACATTAAGACCGTGTCCAGAACATGCTTCCTCTTGCTCCTTCTAGAGGCTACGGCGAAATGTGAACCTGCGTAAGGTGGGATTACAGACTGCGTCTGCTCCTCCGACTGTATGACAGATCGGGACCACAACTCATCCCTTTCAAATTAAAGTTCCCCTAGTTTTTCTACAAGAATAACCACAAATAGTCTTTTCTTCATGAATTTGACAGTCTTTTAACTCACATATTCTCTCTCTCTTTTAGATATAAAATATACCTTTTTAATACACATGTTTTTTTATCTGGGTTACATGTGTGTCTATGTTACTGTGTGTGTGTGTGTGTGTGTCTGTGTTACTGTGTGTGTGTGTGTGTTACGGTGTGTGTGTGTGTGTGTCTGTCTGTCTGTCTGTCTGTCTGTCTGTCTGTGTGTGCGTGTGTCTGTCTGTCTGTGTGTGTGTGCGTGTGTCTGTCTGTCTGTCTGTCTGTCTGTGTGTGTGTGTGTGCGTGTGTCTGTCTGTCTTCTGTGTGTGTGTGTGTGCGTGTGTCTGTCTGTCTGTCTGTGTCTGTGTGTGTGTGTGTGTCTGTCTGTCTGTCTGTGTGTGTGTGTGCGTGTGTCTGTCTGTCTGTCTGTGTGTGCGTGTGTGTGCGTGTGTGTGTGTGTGTGTGTGTGCGCCCTCCCCCCCTCCTCCTCAGGCAGGGTGAGGTTGCCAAGCAACCTGGGTGAGCTGCAGGTCTCATTAATTAGACACAGGTGTTCATGCAGCATGTCTGTCTCACTGAAATGCACAGTATATGTCTGAATGATCCCCGTCAAAGAGGGCCAAAAAAACCCTATATGGTATGCCTCAAACCAAAATCTAAATGACCGGAAGAATGCTCATTGTGTGTATAATGTCTGTGCCAAGTTTCAGGTGAAAATTGTATAAACTTTGGCCTCGAGAGTCAGAGCAAGCACAGGTGCGCCCTGCTCCTTCCGGTAAATTCTCTGCTTCAAAAACCATGGGAGTGAATGAGGCTGTGGATGGGAGTAGTCGATCAATTAACGTGTAGGGACCCAAAACTATACGAGCGACAGCTACAACAGTGGTATCAGTGCGATTACCTCGAATTTTCCTACGTTTTATGTATACATCGTGTCTGTAGTGGAGCATTTGAGCCCACGGTAGTGAAATACGTTTTATTTTTTCACAGATTTTTCTCCCTGCTCCTCACTCTAGCTGATGATGTCATCCACTCTAGCAAAAACATTCCGCCACATACACACCCATTATAAACCCAGAAATTTGACTAAAAACCTGCTGAACTTTGAGCCTTGATAGTTTAAAAACGGTAAAAGCTGTCGATGAGTGTAGTGAATCCATGAAAAGAAGGCAAGCATACCTCCGTTTAAAATTTTAAATGAAGTCTCTCGGTGAAAGTATGCCAGAGCTGTTCACTGTTTACAATGTCTGTTGAAATTTATTTTTCTTCGGGCCTCCCCATTCATTCTTTACGGGAAATTTTTCTCAGTTTTTCGCGAATAAATTCGCAAAAAACACGCAAATCTCTTAGAAAAGACATAGCACACGATTCCCGGCCGAGCCGGTCGTTTTGATACCCGTTTTGTGTGTGTGTGACAAAAACTCTGGGAGGAGAAGCGAGCCAAAAAAAGGGTGGAAGAATAATAATAAGAAGAATAAGCGCGGTGGATAACATATAGTGTGCACTTTCAGGCACACTCAACTAGAAAATTTCTAAAGAAATTTTGAGTGTGCCTGACTCTGGCCCTGTCGCCGCCATGCATTATTACTGACACTGCTCAGCAAATTCAGTACTAGAAAAGAAATTTTGAGAGTGACGAGTGGGCTGTTGCTGGGGTTCTTTTAGCATTAGCATGTTAGCATTAACATGTTAAAATTAGCATGTTAACACTGATGCGCTAGCAGTTAGCATTAGCATGTTAGCATTAGCATGTTAGCGTTAGCATGTTAGCATTAGCATGTTAACATTAGCATGTTAGCATGCGCATGTTAACACTGATGCGCTAGCAGTTAAGATTAGCATGTTATCATTAGCATGTTAGCATTAGCATGTTAACATGCGCATGTTAACATTGATGTGCTAGCAGTTAACATTAGCATGTTAGCATTAGCATGTTAGCATTAACATGTTAACATGCGCATGTTAACATTGATGCGCTAGCAGTTAACATTAGCATGTTAGCATTAGCATGTTAGCATTAGCATGTTAACACTGATGCGCTAGCAGTTAGCACTAGCATGTTAGCATTACCATGTTAATAATCAACATGTATTTAATTCCTAGTGGCTAATGTTAATTAGCACTAATTTTAGCATTGGTCGCTAATGTTTGCAAATAGCATGTCTTTACAGCCTAAAAGTGTGTGTGTGTGTGTGCGCGCACATTTTACACAGACAAGTTCAAATGAAGTGCCAAAAACTACAAAAATGGATGCCGCTCGGCTTGTCTGCTGGCCCCTCCCCCCTCTCCTCCTCAAGCAGGCTGAGGTTGCCAAGTAGAAGGGAGAAGTTTAAAGTGTAAAAGGATTGTAGAGACTGTCCTGAGACTGTCCTGAGACTCACCTGTCCAGGTGTGCAGTTCCGCCTGTTTTATTGTTTCAACACGATGATGTCGATCTGTTTACTGAGCGTCTGTTCAGTGTGTCTGTGTGTGTGTGTGTGTGTGTGTGTGTGTGTGTGTGTGTGTGTGTGTGTGTGTGTGTGCGTGTCTGTGTGTGTGCGTGTCTGTCTCTCTATCTATGTGTTTGTGTTTGTGAGAGACAAGGATAAAATGGCCGACATTAAAAATGTAGTCTTGATAGTCTGATATCATACACAGATTTCAATAAAGTTAGTCAAAGGCATGCTTGAGGTTGCCAAGCAACCAGGGTGAGCTCACCTGTGCAGGTGTGCAGCTCAGCCTGTATTGATCGTAGATCAGCAGATTTTTATTGTTTGAACACAATGATGTCGATCTGTTTACTGAGAGTCTGTTCAGTGTCTGTGTGTGCGTGTGTCTGTGTGTGTGTCTGTCTGTGTGTGTGTGTGTGCATGCTTGTGTCTGTAGAAATGTTCTAAATGAGTTGAATCTAAAAAAAAAAGAATAAAAGTGTAATAGTACAAGATCCTGTTAATCCTGCACCAGCGCATGTTAGCATTACCAAGTTAGCAATTATAATGTATTTCATTCTTAGTGGCTAACAATAATGGTGGCGCCACTAACAGGCAGAACTAACAGGCATATATTAGTGGCTAACAGTAATGACGCGACGCATGAGGGTTTTCTGAATAAAGAGCACTAACATGTACATACATATATATATATATACATATATGTGTGTGTGTGAGGGTGTGTGTGTGTGTGTGTTACTGTCTGTGTGTGTGTTACTGTCTGTGTGTGTGTGTGTGTGTGTGTGTGTGTGTGTGTGTGTGTGTGTGTGTGTCTGTGTGCGCACATTTAACACAGACAAGTTCAAGCTGTCGCTCGGCTTGTCTGCTGACCCCTCCCCCCCTCCTCCTCAAGCAGGGTGAGGTTGCCAAGCAACCTGGGTGAGCTGCAGGTCTCATTAATTAGACACAGGTGTTCCATGCAGCAGTATGTCTCACTGAAATGCACAGTATATGTCTGAATGATCCCCCTGGAAGAGGGTCCAAAAAACCCTCAAGGTATGCCTCGAAACCAAAATCTAAATGACCAGAAGAATGCTCATCGTGTGTATAATGTCTGTGCCAAGTTTCAGGTGAAAATTGTATAAACTTTGGCCTCGAGAGTCAGAGCAAGCACAGGTGCGCCCTGCTCCTTCCGGTAAATTCTCTGCTTCAAAAACCATGGGAGTGAATGAGGCTGTGGATGGGAGTAGTCGATCAATCAACGTGTAGGGACCCAAAACTATACGAGCGACAGCTACAACAGTGGTATCAGTGCGATTACCTCGAATTTTTCTACGTTTTATGTATACATCGTGTCTGTAGTGGGGCATTTGAGCCCACGGTAGTGAAATACGTTTTATTTTTTCACAGATTTTTCTCCCTGCTCCTCACTCTAGCTGATGATGTCATCCACTCTAGCAAAAACATTCCGCCACATACACACCCATTATAAACCCAGAAATTTGACTAAAAACCTGCTCAACTTTGAGCCTTGATAGTTTAAAAACGGTAAAAGCTGTCGATGAGTGTAGTGAATCCATGAAGAGAAGGCAAGCATACCTCCGTTTTAAATTTCAAATGAAGTCTCTCGGTGAAAGTATGCCAGAGCAGTTCATTGTTGAAAATGTCTGTTGAAATTTATTTTTCTTCGGGCCTCCCCATTCATTCTTTATGGGAAATTATTCTCAGTTTTTCGCGAATAAATTCGCGAAAAACACGTGAATCTCTTAGAAAAGACATAGCACACATGTCCAGGCCAAGCCGGTCGTTTTGATACCCGTTTTGTGTGTGTGTGACAAAAACTCTGGGAGGAGAAGCGAGCCAAAAAAAGGGTGGAAGAATAATAATAATAACTAGAAAATTTCTAAAGAAATTTTGAGTGTGCCTGACTCTGGCCCTGTCGCCCCCATGCATTATTACTGCACACTGCTCAGCAAATTCAGTACTAGAAAAGAAATTTTGAGAGTGACGAGTGGGCTGTTGCTGGGGTTCTGTTAGCATTAGCATGTTAACACTGATGCGCTAGCAGTTAGCATTAGCATGTTAACATTAGCATGTTAACAATAACATGTTAGCATTCGCATGTTAACACTGATGCAATAGCAGTTAGCATTACCATGTTAGCATTAGCATGTTCACATTAGCATGTCAGCATTAGCATGTTAACACTGATGAGCTAGCAGGTAGCATTAGCATGTTAACATTAACATGTTAACACTGACGGCTAGCAGTTAACATTAGCATGTTAACACTGATGCGCTAGCAGTTAACATTAGCACGTTAGCATTAGCATGTTAACATTAACATGTTAGTACTAGCATGTTAGCATTAGCATGTTAACACTGATGCGCTAGCAGTTAGCATTAGCATCTTAGCATTAGCATGTTATCATGCACATGTTAACACTGATGGGCTAGCAGTTAGCTTTAGCATGTTAGCAGTAGCATGTTAGCATTAACATTTCAGCATTAGCATGTTAACATTAGCATGTTAGCATGCACATGTTAACACTGATGCGCTAGCAGTTAACATTAGCATGTTAGCATTAGCATGTTAACATTAACATGTTAGCATGCACATGTTAACACTGATGCAATAGCAGTTAGCATTACCATGTTAGCATTAGCATGTTCACATTAGCATGTCAGCATTAGCATGTTAACACTGATGAGCTAGCAGGTAGCATTAGCATGTTAACATTAGCATGTTAGCATTAGCATGTTAACATTAACATGTTAACACTGACGGCTAGCAGTTAACATTAGCATGTTAACACTGATGCGCTAGCAGTTAACATTAGCACGTTAGCATTAGCATGTTAACATTAACATGTTAGTACTAGCATGTTAGCATTAGCATGTTAACACTGATGCGCTAGCAGTTAGCATTAGCATCTTAGCATTAGCATTTTATCTTGCACATGTTAACACTGATGGGCTAGCAGTTACCTTTAGCATGTTAGCAGTAGCATGTTAGCATTAACATTTCAGCATTAGCATGTTAACATTAGCATGTTAGCATGCACATGTTAACACTGATGCGCTAGCATGTTAGCATTAGCATGTTAACATTAGCATGTTAGCATTAACATGTTAGCATGCACATGTTAACACTGATGCAATAGCAGTTAGCATTACCATGTTAGCATTAGCATGTTCACATTAGCATGTCAGCATTAGCATGTTAACACTGATGAGCTAGCAGGTAGCATTAGCATGTTAACATTAGCATGTTAGCATTAGCATGTTAACATTAACATGTTAACACTGACGGCTAGCAGTTAACATTAGCATGTTAACACTGATGCGCTAGCAGTTAACATTAGCACGTTAGCATTAGCATGTTAACATTAACATTAGCATGTTAACATTAACATGTTAGCATGCACATGTTAACACTGATGCAATAGCAGTTAGCATTACCATGTTAGCATTAGCATGTTCACATTAGCATGTCAGCATTAGCATGTTAACACTGATGAGCTAGCAGGTAGCATTAGCATGTTAACATTAACATGTTAACACTGACGGCTAGCAGTTAACATTAGCATGTTAACACTGATGCGCTAGCAGTTAACATTAGCACGTTAGCATTAGCATGTTAACATTAACATGTTAGTACTAGCATGTTAGCATTAGCATGTTAACACTGATGCGCTAGCAGTTAGCATTAGCATCTTAGCATTAGCATGTTATCATGCACATGTTAACACTGATGGGCTAGCAGTTAGCTTTAGCATGTTAGCAGTAGCATGTTAGCATTAACATTTCAGCATTAGCATGTTAACATTAGCATGTTAGCATGCACATGTTAACACTGATGCGCTAGCATGTTAGCATTAGCATGTTAACATTAGCATGTTAGCATTAACATGTTAGCATGCACATGTTAACACTGATGCAATAGCAGTTAGCATTACCATGTTAGCATTAGCATGTTCACATTAGCATGTCAGCATTAGCATGTTAACACTGATGAGCTAGCAGGTAGCATTAGCATGTTAACATTAGCATGTTAGCATTAGCATGTTAACATTAACATGTTAACACTGACGGCTAGCAGTTAACATTAGCATGTTAACACTGATGCGCTAGCAGTTAACATTAGCACGTTAGCATTAGCATGTTAACATTAACATGTTAGTACTAGCATGTTAGCATTAGCATGTTAACACTGATGCGCTAGCAGTTAGCATTAGCATTTTAGCATTAGCATTTTATCTTGCACATGTTAACACTGATGGGCTAGCAGTTAGCTTTAGCATGTTAGCAGTAGCATGTTAGCATTAACATTTCAGCATTAGCATGTTAACATTAGCATGTTAGCATGCACATGTTAACACTGATGCGCTAGCAGTTAACATTAGCATGTTAGCATTAGCATGTTAACATTAGCATGTTAGCATTAACATGTTAGCATGCACATGTTAACACTGATGCAATAGCAGTTAGCATTACCATGTTAGCATTAGCATGTTCACATTAGCATGTCAGCATTAGCATGTTAACACTGATGAGCTAGCAGGTAGCATTAGCATGTTAACATTAGCATGTTAGCATTAGCATGTTAGCATTAGCATGTTAACATTAACATGTTAACACTGACGGCTAGCAGTTAACATTAGCATGTTAACACTGATGCGCTAGCAGTTAACATTAGCACGTTAGCATTAGCATGTTAACATTAACATTAGCATGTTAACATTAACATGTTAGCATGCACATGTTAACACTGATGCAATAGCAGTTAGCATTACCATGTTAGCATTAGCATGTTCACATTAGCATGTCAGCATTAGCATGTTAACACTGATGAGCTAGCAGGTAGCATTAGCATGTTAACATTAGCATGTTAGCATTAGCATGTTAGCATTAGCATGTTAACATTAACATGTTAACACTGACGGCTAGCAGTTAACATTAGCATGTTAACACTGATGCGCTAGCAGTTAACATTAGCATCTTAGCATTAGCATGTTAGCATGCACATGTTAACACTGATGGGCTAGCAGTTAGCTTTAGCATGTTAGCAGTAGCATGTTAGCATTAACATTTCAGCATTAGCATGTTAACATTAGCATGTTAGCATGCACATGTTAACACTGATGCGCTAGCAGTTAACATTAGCATGTTAGCATTAACATGTTAGCATGCACATGTTAACACTGATGCAATAGCAGTTAGCATTACCATGTTAGCATTAGCATGTTCACATTAGCATGTCAGCATTAGCATGTTAACACTGATGAGCTAGCAGGTAGCATTAGCATGTTAACATTAGCATGTTAGCATTAGCATGTTAACATTAACATGTTAACACTGACGGCTAGCAGTTAACATTAGCATGTTAACACTGATGCGCTAGCAGTTAACATTAGCACGTTAGCATTAGCATGTTAACATTAACATGTTAGTACTAGCATGTTAGCATTAGCATGTTAACACTGATGCGCTAGCAGTTAACATTAGCATTTTAGCATTAGCATGTTATCATGCACATGTTAACACTGATGGGCTAGCAGTTAGCTTTAGCATGTTAGCAGTAGCATGTTAGCATTAACATTTCAGCATTAGCATGTTAACATTAGCATGTTAGCATGCACATGTTAACACTGATGCGCTAGCAGTTAACATTAGCATGTTAGCATTAGCATGTTAACATTAGCATGTTAGCATTAACATGTTAGCATGCACATGTTAACACTGATGCAATAGCAGTTAGCATTACCATGTTAGCATTAGCATGTTCACATTAGCATGTCAGCATTAGCATGTTAACACTGATGAGCTAGCAGGTAGCATTAGCATGTTAGCATTAACATGTTAGCATTAGCATGTTATCAACATCAATCAACATGTATTTAATTCCTAGTGGCTAATGTTAATTAGCACTAATTTTAGCATTGGTCGCTAATGTTTGCAAATAGCATGTCTTTACAGCCTAAAAGTGTGTCTGTGTGTATATCTGTCTGTGTGTGTGTTACTGTCTGTGTGTGTGCGTGTGTCTGTGTGTGTGTGTGTGTGTGTGTGTGCGTGTGTTAGTCTGTCTGTCTGTCTGTCTGTCTGTGTGTGTGTGTGTGCGTGTGTGTGTGCGTGTGTCTGTGTGTGTGTGTGTGTGTGTGTGTGCATGCTTGTGTCTGTAGAAATGTTCTAAATGAGTTGAATCTCAAAAAAAAAAAATTGTAATAGTACAAGATCCTGTTAATCCTGCACCAGCCATGTTAGCATTACCAAGTTAGCAATTATAATGTATTTCATTCTTAGTGGCAAACAATAATGGTGGCGCCACTAACAGGCAGAACTAACAGGCATATATTAGTGGCTAACAGTAATGACGCGACGCATGAGGGTTTTCTGAATAAAGAGCACTAACATGTACATACATACATATATATATACATATATGTGTGTGTGTGTGTGTGTGTGTGTTACTGTCTGTGTGCGCACATTTAACACAGACAAGTTCAAGCTGTCGCTCGGCTTGTCTGCTGACCCCTCCCCCCCTCCTCCTCAAGCAGTTGCCAAGCAACCTGGGTGAGCTGCAGGTCTCATTAATTAGACACAGGTGTTCATGCAGCATGTCTGTCTCACTGAAATGCACAGTATATGTCTGAATGATCCCCCTGGAAAAGGGGCCAAAAAACCCTCAAGGTATGCCTGGAAACCAAAATCTAAATGACCAGAAGAATGCTCATTGTGTGTATAATGTCTGTGCCAAGTTTCAGGTGAAAATTGTATAAACTTTGGCCTCGAGAGTCAGAGCAAGCACAGGTGCGCCCTGCTCCTTCCGGTAAATTCTCTGCTTCAAAAACCATGGGAGTGAATGAGGCTGTGGATGGGAGTAGTCGATCAATTAACGTGTAGGGACCCAAAACTATACGAGCGACAGCTACAACAGTGGTATCAGTGCGATTACCTCGAATTTTCCTACGTTTTATGTATACTTGGTGTCTGTAGTGGAGCATTTGAGCCCACGGTAGTGAAATACGTTTTATTTTTTCACAGATTTTTCTCCCTGCTCCTCACTCTAGCTGATGATGTCATCCACTCTAGCAAAAACATTCCGCCACATACACACCCATTATAAACCCAGAAATTTGACTAAAAACCTGCTCAACTTTGAGCCTTGATAGTTTAAAAACGGTAAAAGCTGTCGATGAGTGTAGTGAATCCATGAAGAGAAGGCAAGCATACCTCCGTTTTTAGTTTTTAAATGAAGTCTCTCGGTGAAAGTATGCCAGAGCAGTTCATTGTTGAAAATGTCTGTTGAAATTTATTTTTCTTCGGGCCTCCCCATTCATTCTTTATGGGAAATTATTCTCAGTTTTTCGCGAATAAATTCGCGAAAAACACGTGAATCTCTTAGAAAAGACATAGCACACGATTCCCGGCCGAGCCGGTCGTTTTGATACCCGTTTTGTGTGTGTGTGACAAAAACTCTGGGAGGAGAAGCGAGCCAAAAAAAGGGCGTAAGAATAATAATAATAATAAGAAGAATAAGCGCGGTGGATAACATATAGTGTGCACTTTCAGGCACACTCAACTAGAAAATTTCTAAAGAAATTTTGAGTGTGCCTGACTCTGGCCCTGTCGCCCCCATGCATTATTACTGACACTGCTCAGCAAATTCAGTACTAGAAAAGAAATTTTGAGAGTGACGAGTGGGCTGTTGCTGGGGTTCTGTTAGCATTTGCATGTTAGCATTAACATGTTAACATTAGCATGTTAACACTGATGCGCTAGCAGTTAGCATGAGCATGTTAACATTAGCATGTTAGCATTAGCATGTTAACATTAGCATGTGAACATTAGCATGTTAGCATGCACATGTTAACACAGATGCGCTAGCAGTTAACATTAGCATGTTAGCATTAGCATGTTAGCATTAGCATGTTAGCATTAGCATGTTAGCATTAGCATGTTAGCATTGATGCGCTAGCAGTTAACATTAGCATCTTAGCATTAGCATGTTAACATTAACATGTTAGCATTAGCATGTTAGCATTAGCATGTTAGCATTAACATGTAACAGTAGCATGTTAACACTGATGCGCTAGCAGTTAGCATGAGCATGTTAACATTAGCATGTTAGCATTAGCATGTTAACATTAGCATGTTAGCATGCACATGTTAACACAGATGCGCTAGCAGTTAACATTAGCATTTTAGCATTAGCATGTTAGCATTAGCATGTTAGCATTAGCATGTTAACATTGATGCGCTAGCAGTTAACATTAGCATCTTAGCATTAGCATGTTAACATTAACATGTTAGCATTAGCATGTTAGCATTAGCATGTTAACATTAGCATGTTAACACAGATGCGCTAGCAGTTAACATTAGCATGTTAGCATTAGCATGTTAGCATTAACATGTTAACATGCGCATGTTAACATTGATGCACTAGCAGTTAACATTAGCATGTTAGCATTAGCATGTTAGCATTAGCATGTTAACACTGATGCGCTAGCAGTTAACACTAGCATGTTAGCATTACCATGTTAATAATCAACATGTATTTAATTCCTAGTGGCTAATGTTAATTAGCACTAATTTTAGCATTGGTCGCTAATGTTTGCAAATAGCATGTCTTTACAGCCTAAAAGTGTGTCTGTGTGTGTGTGTGTGTGTGCGCGCACATTTTACACAGACAAGTTCAAATGAAGTGCCAAAAACTACAAAAATGGCTGCCACTCGGCTTGTCTGCTGGCCCCTCCCCCCTCTCCTCCTCAAGCAGGCTGAGGTTGCCAAGTAGAAGGGAGAAGTTTAAAGTGTAAAAGGATTGTAGAGACTGTCCTGAGACTGTCCTGAGACTCACCTGTCCAGGTGTGCAGTTCCGCCTGTTTTATTGTTTCAACACGATGATGTCGATCTGTTTACTGAGCGTCTGTTCAGTGTGTCTGTGTGTGTGTGTGTGTGTGTGTGTGTTTGTGTGTGCGTGTCTGTGTGTGTGCGTGTCTGTCTCTCTATCTATGTGTTTGTGAGAGACAAGGATAAAATGGCCGACATTAAAAATGTAGTCTTGATAGTCTGATATCATACACAGATTTCAATAAAGTTAGTCAAAGGCATGCTTGAGGTTGCCAAGCAACAAGGCTGAGCTCACCTGTCCAGGTGTGCAGCTGAGCCTGTATTGATCGTAGATCAGCAGATTTTTATTGTTTGAACACAATGATGTCGATCTGTTTACTGAGAGTCTGTTCAGTGTCTGTGTGTGCGTGTGTCTGTGTGTGTGTCTGTCTGTGTGTGTGTGTGTGCATGCTTGTGTCTGTGGAAATGTTCTAAATGAGTTGAATCTAAAAAAAAAAAGAATAAAAGTGTAATAGTACAAGATCCTGTTAATCCTGCACCAGCGCATGTTAGCATTACCAAGTTAGCAATTATAATGTATTTCATTCTTAGTGGCAAACAATAATGGTGGCTCCACTAACAGGCAGAACTAACAGGCATATATTAGTGGCTAACAGTAATGACGCGACGCATGAGGGTTTTCTGAATAAAGAGCACTAACATGTACATACATACATATATATATACATATATGTGTGTGTGTGTGTGTGTTACTGTCTGTGTGTGTGTTACTGTCTGTGTCTGTGTGTGTGTGTGTGTGTCTGTCTGTCTGTGTGCGCACATTTAACACAGACAAGTTCAAGCTGTCGCTCGGCTTGTCTGCTGACCCCTCCCCCCCTCCTCCTCAAGCAGGGTGAGCTGCAGGTCTCATTAATTAGACACAGGTGTTCATGCAGCATGTCTGTCTCACTGAAATGCACAGTATATGTCTGAATGATCCCCCTGGAAAAGGGGCCAAAAAACCCTCAAGGTATGCCTGGAAACCAAAATCTAAATGACCAGAAGAATGCTCATTGTGTGTATAATGTCTGTGCCAAGTTTCAGGTGAAAATTGTATAAACTTTGGCCTCGAGAGTCAGAGCAAGCACAGGTGCGCCCTGCTCCTTCCGGTAAATTCTCTGCTTCAAAAACCATGGGAGTGAATGAGGCTGTGGATGGGAGTAGTCGATCAATTAACGTGTAGGGACCCAAAACTATACGAGCGACAGCTACAACAGTGGTATCAGTGCGATTACCTCGAATTTTCCTACGTTTTATGTATACTTGGTGTCTGTAGTGGAGCATTTGAGCCCACGGTAGTGAAATACGTTTTATTTTTTCACAGATTTTTCTCCCTGCTCCTCACTCTAGCTGATGATGTCATCCACTCTAGCAAAAACATTCCGCCACATACACACCCATTATAAACCCAGAAATTTGACTAAAAACCTGCTCAACTTTGAGCCTTGATAGTTTAAAAACGGTAAAAGCTGTCGATGAGTGTAGTGAATCCATGAAGAGAAGGCAAGCATACCTCCGTTTTTAGTTTTTAAATGAAGTCTCTCGGTGAAAGTATGCCAGAGCAGTTCATTGTTGAAAATGTCTGTTGAAATTTATTTTTCTTCGGGCCTCCCCATTCATTCTTTATGGGAAATTATTCTCAGTTTTTCGCGAATAAATTCGCGAAAAACACGTGAATCTCTTAGAAAAGACATAGCACACGATTCCCGGCCGAGCCGGTCGTTTTGATACCCGTTTTGTGTGTGTGTGACAAAAACTCTGGGAGGAGAAGCGATGCAAAAAAAGGGCGTAAGAATAATAATAATAAGAAGAATAAGCGCGGTGGATAACATATAGTGTGCACTTTCAGGCACACTCAACTAGAAAATTTCTAAAGAAATTTTGAGTGTGCCTGACTCTGGCCCTGTCGCCCCCATGCATTATTACTGACACTGCTCAGCAAATTCAGTACTAGAAAAGAAATTTTGGAAGTGACGAGTGGGCTGTTGCCGGGGTTCTGTGTTTAAAAAGCACACCTCAAATAGTCATTGTTAACATGTATATTTAGACACATTTATAACAGAGACAGCTTCAACAGTGTTATCAGTGGGTGTGTGTGTGTGTGTATGTGTGTGTGTGTGTGTGTGTGTGTGTAACCCTTCTGAAGCAGAAAAGTATTAGTAATGATAATAATAACTTTAACTAATGGCCAGAATAAGAAACAGAAGATTTAAATTCGACTACGGAGCCCAGGTGTAACCAACTGATGCACAAGAACGACACGACACTGTGGCTCTTTTTGTTAATGAGAACAATGCTCCCCTATTTTAATATGAAGCTGGGGAGAATAATAAAACACATGAAATACATACAACAGCCTTACCCGGGTAGGTATAGAGAATAACAAACAAAATAAAGGTTTTCGCAGCTGCGTGTGGTTTTTCTTATTGTTCTGTTCACTTCACTATATGTGCACCCTTTAGGTGTCAGTCCAGCCACACGGTTGTGTGGGTGTGTGTGTATGTGTAAAAGTGAGCAAAAGGATTCAATTCACGGTGTACGTCTAAGATCCTCCAGGGTCCGGCTCGCCATCAACGTCTCTCTCTGGCTCCGTCCTCCAGACAGGCTCTATCCAAATCCAAGGGTTCCTCAAAAACCTGACCTACAATAAGTAGGATCAGAACATATTTCTTCAATTTCTCAGATCTTAAATTATGAATTATTGTACATAAATCACTTTAAATTGTCTCTATATTATGTAGAGGATAGGTGCTTTAACTAACTTGTATTGCAAAATAAGATCACAATTTCTCAGTAGCAAAAGGTGAATAATTCAAAGTATATTATGATACCAAATGATTATTTTTCGAACAGTACCATCACATATATATATATATATATATATATGCTATTAACATAGCAATTAACATATTAATTATCACAAATAACCAAAATGTAAACTCTTGTAATGTTCACAGTAAGAAACCATAACTTAATGTGCTTAAAATAAACAAATATGTTCACAGTCACACACATGGCACACCATAACTCAAGTAAAAGCTAGACAAAATTGTTACATCAGAGCTTGGTGTGACTGGCAGTGCTGATTAGCCCCGGAGCTAGCGCTCCGATATTAGCATTGAGCTAGTACTTAGCTCACGGAGTTAGCCGTTTAGCTTGTAGAATTAGCGTTTTAGCACTTAGCATTAGCACAGCAGGACGATCTCTCACCGCTGCGATTCTCCACCCGAGCGAATCCTCCAACTGCACTCCTGCAGATCGTGGTCGTCCGGGGAGATTCCTCCTTTGGTTTTGTCCGAGTTTTTAATCACTTTTTTCCAGTTTATCCACTTTTATGTTTTCTCCGTCCTGACATTAAAACCGTGTCCAGAACATGCTTCCTCTTGCTCCTTCTAGAGGCTACGGCGAAATGTGAACCTGCGTCAGGTGGGATTACAGACTGCGTCTGCTCCTCCGACTGTATGACAGATCGGGACCACAACTCATCCCTTTCAAATTAAAGTTCCCCTAGTTTTTCTACAAGAATAACCACAAATAGTCTTTTCTTCATGAATTTGACAGTCTTTTAACTCACATATTCTCTCTCTCTTTTAGATATAAAATATACCTTTTTAATACACATGTTTTTTTATCTGGGTTACATGTGTGTCTATGTTACTGTGTGTGTGTGTGTGTGTCTGTGTTACTGTGTGTGTGTGTGTGTGTGTGTGTGTGCGCGCGCGCCCTCCCCCCCTCCTCCTCAAGCAGGGTGAGCTGCAGGTCTCATTAATTAGACACAGGTGTTCATGCAGCATGTCTGTCTCACTGAAATGCACAGTATATGTCTGAATGATCCCCGTCAAAGAGGGCCAAAAAAACCCTATATGGTATGCCTCAAACCAAAATCTGAAATGACCAGAAGAATGCTCATCGTGTGTATAATGTCTGTGCCAAGTTTCAGGCGAAAATTGTATAAACTTTGGCCTCGAGAGTCAGAGCAAGCACAGGTGCGCCCTGCTCCTTCCGGTAAATTCTCTGCTTCAAAAACCATGGGAGTGAATGAGGCTGTGGATGGGAGTAGTCGATCAATTAACGTGTAGGGACCCAAAACTATACGAGCGACAGCTACAACAGTGGTATCAGTGCGATTACCTCGAATTTTCCTACGTTTTATGTATACATCGTGTCTGTAGTGGAGCATTTGAGCCCACGGTAGTGAAATACGTTTTATTTTTTCACAGATTTTTCTCCCTGCTCCTCACTCTAGCTGATGATGTCATCCACTCTAGCAAAAACATTCCGCCACATACACACCCATTATAAACCCAGAAATTTGACTAAAAACCTGCTCAACTTTGAGCCTTGATAGTTTAAAAACGGTAAAAGCTGTCGATGAGTGTAGTGAATCCATGAAGAGAAGGCAAGCATACCTCCGTTTTTAGTTTTTAAATGAAGTCTCTCGGTGAAAGTATGCCAGAGCAGTTCATTGTTGAAAATGTCTGTTGAAATTTATTTTTCTTCGGGCCTCCCCATTCATTCTTTATGGGAAATTATTCTCAGTTTTTCGCGAATAAATTCGCGAAAAACACGTGAATCTCTTAGAAAAGACATAGCACACGATTCCCGGCCGAGCCGGTCGTTTTGATACCCGTTTTGTGTGTGTGTGACAAAAACTCTGGGAGGAGAAGCGATGCAAAAAAAGGGCGTAAGAATAATAATAATAAGAAGAAGAATAAGCGCGGTGGATAACATATAGTGTGCACTTTCAGGCACACTCAACTAGAAAATTTCTAAAGAAATTTTGAGTGTGCCTGACTCTGGCCCTGTCGCCCCCATGCATTATTACTGACACTGCTCAGCAAATTCAGTACTAGAAAAGAAATTTTGAGAGTGACGAGTGGGCTGTTGCCGGGGTTCTGTGTTTAAAAAGCACACCTCAAATAGTCATTTTTAACATGTATATTTAGACACATTTATAACAGAGACAGCTTCAACAGTGTTATCAGTGGGTGTGCGTGTGTCTGTGTTGCTGTGTGTGTGTGTGTGTGTAACCCTTCTGAAGCAGAAAAGTATTAGTAATGATAATAATAACTTTAACTAATGGCCAGAATAAGAAACAGAAGATTTAAATTCGACTACGGAGCCCAGGTGTAACCAACTGATGCACAAGAACGACACGACACTGTGGCTCTTTTTGTTAATGAGAACAATGCTCCCCTATTTTAATATGAAGCTGGGGAGAATAATAAAACACATGAAATACATACAACAGCCTTACCCGGGTAGGTATAGAGAATAACAAACAAAATAAAGGTTTTCGCAGCTGTGTGTGGTTTTTCTTATTGTTCTGTTCACTTCACTATATGTGCACCCTTTAGGTGTCAGTCCAGCCACACGGTTGTGTGGGTGTGTGTGTATGTGTAAAAGTGAGCAAAAGAATTCAATTCACGGTGTACGTCTAAGATCCTCCAGGGTCCGGCTCGCCATCAACGTCTCTCTCTGGCTCCGTCCTCCAGACAGGCTCTATCCAAATCCAAGGGTTCCTCAAAAACCTGACCTACAATAAGTAGGATCAGAACATATTTCTTCAATTTCTCAGATCTTAAATTATGAATTATTGTACATAAATCACTTTAAATTGTCTCTATATTATGTAGAGGATAAGTGCTTTAACTAACTTGTATTGCAAAATAAGATCACAATTTCTCAGTAGCAAAAGGTGAATAATTCAAAGTATATTATGATACCAAATGATTATTTTTCGAACAGTACCATCACATATATATATGCTATTAACATAGCAATTAACGTATTAATTATCACAAATAACCAAAATGAAAACTCTTGTAATGTTCACAGTAAGAAACCATAACTCAATGTGCTTAAAATAAACAAATATGTTCACAGTCACACACATGGCACACCATAACTCAAGTAAAAGCTAGACAAAATTGTTACATCAGAGCTTGGTGTGACTGGCAGTGCTGATTAGCCCCGGAGCTAGCGCTCCGATATTAGCATTGAGCTAGTACTTAGCTCACGGAGTTAGCCGTTTAGCTTGTAGAATTAGCGTTTTAGCACTTAGCATTAGCACAGCAGGACGATCTCTCACCGCTGCGATTCTCCACCCGAGCGAATCCTCCAACTGCACTCCTGCAGATCGTGGTCGTCCGGGGAGATTCCTCCTTTGGTTTTGTCCGAGTTTTTAATCACTTTTTTCCAGTTTATCCACTTTTATGTTTTCTCCGTCCTGACATTAAGACCGTGTCCAGAACATGCTTCCTCTTGCTCCTTCTAGAGGCTACGGCGAAATGTGAACCTGCGTCAGGTGGGATTACAGACCGCGTCTGCTCCTCCGACTGTATGACAGATCGGGACCACAACTCATCCCTTTCAAATTAAAGTTCCCCTAGTTTTTCTACAAGAATAACCACAAATAGTCTTTTCTTCATGAATTTGACAGTCTTTTAACTCACATATTCTCTCTCTCTTTTAGATATAAAATATACCTTTTTAATACACGTTTTTTTATCTGGGTTACATGTGTGTCTATGTTACTGTGTGTGTGGTGTGTTACGGTGTGTGTGTTGCGTGTGTCTGTTGTGTGTGTGTGTGTGTGTGTGTGTGTGTGTGTGTCTGTCTGTCTGTCTGTCTGTGTGTGCGTGTGTCTGTCTGTCTGTCTGTCTGTCTGTCTGTCTGTGTGTGCGTGTGTCTGTCTGTCTGTCTGTGTGTGTGCGTGTTGTGTCTGTTGTCTGTCTGTCTGTCTGTCTGTCTGTCTGTGTGTGTGTGCGTGTGTCTGTCTGTCTGTCTGTGTGTGTGTGTGCGCGTGTGTCTGTCTGTGTCTGTGTGTGTGTGTGCGTCTGTCTGTCTGTCTGTCTGTGTGTGCGTGTGGTGCGTGTGTGTGCGTGTGTGTGTGCGCCCTCTCCCCCTCCTCCTCAAGCAGGGTGAGGTTGCCAAGCAACCTGGGTGAGCTGCAGGTCTCATTAATTAGACACAGGTGTTCATGCAGCATGTATGTCTCACTGAAATGCACAGTATATGTCTGAATGATCCCCCTGGAAGAGGGTCCAAAAAACCCTCAAGGTATGCCTCGAAACCAAAATCTAAATGACCAGAAGAATGCTCATCGTGTGTATAATGTCTGTGCCAAGTTTTAGGTGAAAATTGTATAAACTTTGGCCTCGAGAGTCAGAGCAAGCACAGGTGCGCCCTGCTCCTTCCGGTAAATTCTCTGCTTCAAAACCATGGGAGTGAATGAGGCTGTGGATGGGAGTAGTCGATCAATCAACGTGTAGGGACCCAAAACTATACGAGCGACAGCTACAACAGTGGTATCAGTGCGATTACCTCGAATTTTCCTACGTTTTATGTATACATCGTGTCTGTAGTGGAGCATTTGAGCCCACGGTAGTGAAATACGTTTTATTTTTTCACAGATTTTTCTCCCTGCTCCTCACTCTAGCTGATGATGTCATCCACTCTAGCAAAAACATTCCGCCACATACACACCCATTATAAACCCAGAAATTTGACTAAAAACCTGCAACTTTGAGCCTTGATAGTTTAAAAACGGTAAAAGCTGTCGATGAGTGTAGTGAATCCATGAAAGAAGGCAAGCATACCTCCGTTTAAATTTAAATGAAGTCTCTCGGTGAAAGTATGCCAGAGCTGTTCACTGTTTACAATGTCTGTTGAAATTTATTTTTCTTCGGGCCTCCCCATTCATTCTTTACGGGAAATTTTTCTCAGTTTTTCGCGAATAAATTCGCGAAAAACACGCAAATCTCTTAGAAAAGACATAGCACACGATTCCCGGCCGAGCCGGTCGTTTTGATACCCGTTTTGTGTGTGTGTGACAAAAACTCTGGGAGGAGAAGCGAGCCAAAAAAAGGGTGGAAGAATAATAATAAGAAGAATAAGCGCGGTGGATAACATATAGTGTGCACTTTCAGGCACACTCAACTAGAAAATTTCTAAAGAAATTTTGAGTGTGCCTGACTCTGGCCCTGTCGCCGCCATGCATTATTACTGACACTGCTCAGCAAATTCAGTACTAGAAAAGAAATTTTGAGAGTGACGAGTGGGCTGTTGCTGGGGTTCTTTAGCATTAGCATGTTAGCATTAACATGTTAAAATTAGCATGTTAACACTGATGCGCTAGCAGTTAGCATTAGCATGTTAGCATTAGCATGTTAGCGTTAGCATTATCATTAGCATGTTAACATTAGCATGTTAGCATGCGCATGTTAACACTGATGCGCTAGCAGTTAAGATTAGCATGTTATCATTAGCATGTTAGCATTAGCATGTTAACATGCGCATGTTAACATTGATGTGCTAGCAGTTAACATTAGCATGTTAGCATTAGCATGTTAGCATTAACATGTTACATGCGCATGTAACATTGATGCGCTAGCAGTTAACATTAGCATGTTAGCATTAGCATGTTAGCATTAGCATGTTAACACTGATGCGCTAGCAGTTAGCACTAGCATGTTAGCATTACCATGTTAATAATCAACATGTATTTAATTCCTAGTGGCTAATGTTAATTAGCACTAATTTTAGCATTGGTCGCTAATGTTTGCAAATAGCATGTCTTTACAGCCTAAAAGTGTGTGTGTGTGTGTGTGTGCGCGCACATTTTACACAGACAAGTTCAAATGAAGTGCCAAAAACTACAAAAATGGATGCCGCTCGGCTTGTCTGCTGGCCCCTCCCCCCTCTCCTCCTCAAGCAGGCTGAGGTTGCCAAGTAGAAGGGAGAAGTTTAAAGTGTAAAAGGATTGTAGAGACTGTCCTGAGACTGTCCTGAGACTCACCTGTCCAGGTGTGCAGTTCCGCCTGTTTTATTGTTTCAACACGATGATGTCGATCTGTTTACTGAGCGTCTGTTCAGTGTGTGTGTGTGTGTGTGTGTGTGTGTGTGTGTGTGTGTGTGTGTGCGTGTCTGTGTGTGTGCGTGTCTGTCTCTCTATCTATGTGTTTGTGTTTGTGAGAGACAAGGATAAAATGGCCGACATTAAAAATGTAGTCTTGATAGTCTGATATCATACACAGATTTCAATAAAGTTAGTCAAAGGCATGCTTGAGGTTGCCAAGCAACCAGGGTGAGCTCACCTGTGCAGGTGTGCAGCTCAGCCTGTATTGATCGTAGATCAGCAGATTTTTATTGTTTGAACACAATGATGTCGATCTGTTTACTGAGAGTCTGTTCAGTGTGTGGTGCGTGTGTCTGTGTGTGTGTCTGTCTGTGTGTGTGTGTGCATGCTTGTGTCTGTAGAAATGTTCTAAATGAGTTGAATCTAAAAAAAAAGAATAAAAGTGTAATAGTACAAGATCCTGTTAATCCTGCACCAGCGCATGTTAGCATTACCAAGTTAGCAATTATAATGTATTTCATTCTTAGTGGCTAACAATAATGGTGGCGCCACTAACAGGCAGAACTAACAGGCATATATTAGTGGCTAACAGTAATGACGCGACGCATGAGGGTTTTCTGAATAAAGAGCACTAACATGTACATACATATATATATATATACATATATGTGTGTGTGTG